>CM035844.1:264457494-264689447 GCA_020510985.1 Pholidichthys leucotaenia | reverse complement strand
CCAGGACCAGCCAGTTCCACCACTTGCTTCAGAGTGAGAACGTTCCTGGAACACAGCCTATCAAGGAAGGTCCTTCCAACTCCCGGCAGGACACCAAGGCGACCACCAAAAACCAGCGGCTCCCTCAACAACCAGTAGAGGGAATCGCATGGCCCTCTTTGTTTTTTAAAAAGAGTCCACACTGAAAAGAGACTGCGGTAAAAACTGGGTAAAGACAGTGCATTAGAGTTCTTAAATCCATTAAAAACACAGGGAGGTCTAGCCCAAGCCCAAGGACTCTCTGTAAAATAACACAGGCCAAAGGCCTCCATACCAGGTCCTGGGGGCCCGTCAGCAGTCTCTGTATGAAAGTCAGTCTAAAAGCAGCACCTCTACTAGCTAAATGAATCACTCCTTGCCCCCCCTCCTCTTTGGGAAGAAATAACAGGGCTTGAGGAACCCAGTGGAGTCCACCCCCCCAAAAAAAGTCCACCAAAACAGACTGAATTTTGGACAACAAACCAGCAGGGGGGTCCATGCACATGAGGCGGTGCCACAGGGATGAGGAAACAAGATTATTTAAAATGAGCACTCTTCCTCTAAAAGATATTCTTGGCATTAGCCACTTCCACTTGTTTAGTCTCCCGTTAATCTTCTCTATGACCCCATCCCAATTTTTTTGCTCAAACTGCTGATTTCCAATAAAGACACCAAGATACTTAAAACCTCCTTTTTTCCAAATCAACCCACCCGGCAGCGTAAGCTGATTTTCTAGTTTCTCCCCCACCATCAGAGCCTCGCTTTTTCCCCAGTTTATCTTTGCAGAGGAAAGTTGGCCAAAAAGATGACACTCCTAACCAGAACGTCAATGTCACTCTGCTTGTTTAGCAGAATGACTACATCATCTGCATAGGCCGACAGCTTGAACGTGGTGTCACAGCCAGGAAAAGTAACTCCTGATAGATCCCTTCTCAGGCAGTGAAGCAAAGGCTCTATGGCGAGGGAGTACAGCATCCCTGAGAGAGGGCAGCCCTGCCGAACCCCCCTCTGGACTTTTAAAGGGGCAGACAGGCCCCCATTTATCTTCAGCACACTCTCAATGTCACTGTACAAGACCCGTATCCTGGCTATGAAGCCTGGGCTGAACCCAAAAGCTGTTAAAACTGTCCATAAATATTGGTGTTCAACCCGATCAAACACCTTTTCCTGGTCAATTGAAATCAAACCAGTTTCTACCGCCAATGAACCAGAGACCTCCAAAATATCCCGAATTAAAGTGACGTTGTCACTAATCAGCCTGCCAGGCACACAGTAAGTCTGGTCTACATGAATGAGCTCGCTCATCACCTTTCTCAGTCTTCGGGCCAGAGCTTTTGAGAGAATCTTGTAGTCTGTGCAGAGCAGAGAGACTGGCCTCCAGTTCTTTAGGCTCTGGAGGTCCCCCTTTTTCGGCAACAGTGTGATGATGGCCCTCCTGCAGGTCGTGGGTAGGGTCCCCCTTTCCAAGCTATCTTGGAGAACCTCCAGCAGGTCTGGACCAAGCAGGGGCCAGAATTCCTTAAAAAAGTCCACAGAGAGACCATCTATGCCTGGTGATTTTCCATTCTGGAGGCTCATTAGCGCCGTATGCAGCTCAGACAGAGACAGTGGAGCATCCAAGCCGGCAACAAGGTCCTCTGAGAGCACTGGAAGACCATCAAGGAAAACCTGGCCCAGTGACGTGTCCTCCCTCCACTCTGCTCTAAACAATTCACTGTAAAAGCTAGCAGCGTGTTTCCTGATCTCTGCTGCTGTGGAGATTGTTCTCCCGTCATCGCCCAACAAGGAGTGAATGAGCTTTCTCTGTCCATTTTTCCCCTCCAGTCCAAAAAAGTACTGGGAGGGCGAGTCCATCAGAGCTACATCCATGTAGCGTGAGCGGACCAGAGCACCCTGTGCGGTGACCCCTAGCAAGCTAGCCAAGGCTGACCTTTTTGACTTGAGAGCCTCTAAGTGCTCCTGTTTTCCTGTAGAACTGAGCAACTCCTCTAGTTCTACCACCTCAGTCTCCAGAACTTTCAAGGATTGGGTCAAGCTACGAGTGACATTTTGAGTGTACTGTTGGCAGAGTTGTTTTATCTGGGCCTTACCAAAATCCCACCACAATTGGAGAGAACTAAAAGAGGGTTTTTGTTCCCTGTGTGACTTCCAAACATCATGAAAAACCTCTTTAAAAAACACATCATTTAAAAGTGTATTGTTAAAATGCCAAAAAGCACTCTTACACTTTACATTTTCAATAAACACAGAACAAAACAGCAGGCAGTGATCAGTGAAACCAACAGGACAGATACAACTATTTTTAAAAACACTCATTTGATGTTTAAAACCATAAAAACGGTCTAACCTAGCCATAGATAAAAGGTTATCTTTGACATGGCTCCAGGTGTACTGCCTCTGGTCCCCATGATGTGATCTCCACACATCGGCCATTTCATGTGTTTTCACCAGTTCTCTCAGCCTATTGGCAGAAGCAGGGTGAGGCTCCTGATGGTTCCTGTCTAGTCTGTGGTTTAATGTACAGTTAAAATCACCCCCCAGAAATAAAAAACTATTTGGATCACAGGACTTAACCGTATCCGAAAGCACGTCAAAGACCCTGATCCTCTCTGCTCTCTGTGTTGGCACATACACGTTTATAAAAACGAAGTTCACGTTTTCAAACTGTACCTTTAATAAGAGGAAATGACCTCTCACCACCTCTTCTACCTCATAAGAGACAGGCACACAACCCCTAGAGAAAAGTACAGCCACCCCCCCACTGCTACTGGATTTGTGGCTAAAAAAAATGCAGCCATCCCACTCTTTTCTCCAATGGCTCTCAATGTCCACAGTGCTGTGAGTCTCCTGGACCATCAGCACGTCAAGTTTCTTTAAATTAAAAAGCTTGTATAAAGAGGCCCTTTTTACATCATCCCTGGCCCCATTAACATTGAGAGTGCCAATTCTAAGGTGGGGCATTAAAAAGGATAAAAATAGGGTACAGTAAAAAAACACACACATAGCATAAAAGGGAAGAAACAAACTAAGAGTCAACATGACTGTTAGTAATTTGCAATTTCAGTTTAGCAACCAGTTTCTTTAAACGATAAATTTCCTGATCAGTGAAAGTCTCATTCCCATCATTCAGTTTCATAAATTTGCGAGCTGATGCCACGAATAACTCCAGATCTGGAAAGTAATTTTCCACTTTCACAGCTCTGCTCCCCTTAGTCACCTGGAGAAATTGCCTAATTTTAGTAAAACAATAGGAGCTTTGCTCCTCCTGCGTCTGCGTCTGCATCAGTTCAGACTCATCTCCACTTTCGTCAGAAGCGCTCTCATTCAGTAAATCTAAATTCCCAACCCTACTAGATTTAGCAGAGCTCTGCAAGTTTTCCGCACTTTTCCTTTTTTGTGCAGCTTTAAAAGGATCCTCTTCAACAAAACTACATTCCTGCATTTCTTCATGAAACGCAACGTTTGTCATGCAGTGTTTGCTCTGTGTGTCCGCTACAGCCTCAAACCGCTCCTCCCCCGCCTGCAAAGTCTGTTCATTCACGTTCCTTTGTTTAACTGCACTTTTACTTACACCCTCCACCTGTTTACCCCAGGCGACAGGCTCGTCACAATGATCAGAGCTGCCGCCAGACAGAAATTCCCCACCATCACTGTTTGGGGGGGCAACTACCGCACCCGCTGCGGCCACCCCAGCAGAGGCGGCCGCGGCCGCCCCAGCACAAGCGGACGCCCCCGCAGAAGTAGAAGCGGACGCGGATGCGGACCGCGACCGCCCCAGCAGAAGCGGGCGCCACAGCGGCATCCACCGCACCACATGTAGCGCTACCCTCCGGACCACCAGAAACAGCGGCGTCACCTTTCTTACCGCCAGTGCTCTTTGTGTTCGCCTTTTCAGGACATGACCTAATAAGATGGCCTTCTGCGCCACACGCAAAACACTTCATGGTTTCAGATGTTGCAAACACCAAGTAGCTAAAGCCGTCAATCCTGAAATTAAAAGACGCGTTCAGTTCAGCAGAGCTGTCTTTCAACACCATGAAACACTGCCTCCTATGACATACAACATGCTTCAGCAGGGGTGATTTACTACCCAGAGAGACCATTCTGATAGGGGACACAACCTGGCCAAAACGGGACAACTCTCTAATCAGCTGATCATTTTTAACGAAAGGAGGAGCGTTTGAGATGGTGATCCTCCTAGACGGATTCGCCAGCGGTAAAACGGGAGTAAAAGTGTCACCTATGACCACTCCCTGTGCCACCACCTGATCAGCTTTCTCAGTCGAATCCAGAAAGATCACAATTGCGCTGTTCATCCTCGATGCTGATTTTATGCTGCCATGCCCAACCACCTGTCCTACAGCGAGGCTGGCCTCCTCCACAGAACAGGGAACTGTCGGGAGGATTCTCACACCATGACGCCGGGTTAAGCACTCAAACTCCACACCACCATCAATCACCGGCATGATGCCGGCCGGGAAAAACCGGCAGCAGAAGCTACCGTTCCCCAACACACCCACTCCAACACTCACACCCCAGCACACACACACTCAACCCACTATATTAAACACACACACCTCAAACACACAAGATAGAGAAAAAGTTAGAAAATACAAAGTTTAAAGTACTCACTCGACACCACTCCACACCCCTGCTCCCACAAACGCCCACGCATGCGCACGAGAGAGAGAGAGAGAGAGAGAGAGAGAGAGAGAGAGAGAGAGAGAGAGAGAGAGAGAAAGCAAGCGGGGGGTCAATATGACCCCCTCAGAAAAATACAAAGGGGGTCCATATGACCCCCTCTCATCCAAAGTCTCAAGGTTGGGGGGTCTAGTCGACCCCGAGACCACCCCCCTCCTTCCTCGATGAACCACTGGGGAGATCAGCCATCTATTCCATGGAAAGGAAACAGCGGGGTCGATATGACCCCCTTGAAATATCCAAAAGGGGGGTCGAGACGACCCCCCCCCCTCGGAAAATACTCAGGGGGGGGTCGACATGACCCCTTTCACCCAAAACCCCGAGGTGGGACACCTCCCCCCACCTAAAAAAAAAACACTGGCAGATAAACTATCCATTCTGGAAAAAAAACAAACAAAAAAAAACAGGGGTCCATATGACCCCCACCCCACCACCATCGTTATGTGGCACGTGGAAACACAAGGGTTAAAGGCGCAGCGCAGACGTTCCAACGCATGATGGATGCGGTTCTGCGCGACCTCCCCTTTGTGTTCATCTACTTGGACGACATATTGGTAGCCAGCGCGTCCGAAGTCGAACACGAAAACCACCTCACAGCAGTTTTCCGGAGGTTGGCAGAGCACGGGTTAATAATCAACCCAGCGAAGTGTCAGTTTGGGGTGGCGCAGATTGATTTTTTGGGGCATCGCGTCTCTCCAGAAGGAGCGGTTCCTCTGCCCGACAAAGTGCGCGCAATAACAAATTTTCCCCAACCACAAACGGTCAAAGCGTTACAGGAGTTTTTGGGAATGGTGAATTTTTATAACCGTTTCCTCCCTCACGCAGCGCAGCTCATGCAACCATTGTATGCTGCACTAAAAAAACAAAAACCCACAAACAAAATCGAATGGTCTCCGGAGCGGGAGCGCGCATTCGCTTAAGTCAAAATAGCCCTGGCACACTTGGCCATTCGCCATTTCCAGTTTTGGCTGGAGGGGCGCAGTTTCACCGCATTCGTGGATCACAAGCCGCTGACTTTCGCGATGGCCAAGATTACAGAACCGTGGTCGGGCTGGCAGCAGAGACAGCTGGCCGCCATCTCGGAGTTTACTACCGATATCCAGCATGTAGCGGGTAAACAATGTAGTGGCGGACTGCCTCTCGCGTGCCGTGGTGGCTCCAGCCCGCGCAGAGGTAGATTTTGCAGCCATGGCCGCGGACCAGGTTAGCGACGCAGAAGTGCGCGCGGCCCCAGTCCGCGTAGGGATAGATTATGCAGCCATGGCCACGGATCAAGTTGCCGATGCGGACGTGTGCGCGCTCCAGTCTGGACCAACAGGGTTAAGGCTGGAGAACAGGGTGCTACAAGATGGTATGCCCCTCCTAATCTGCGATGTCTCCACGGGGCGACCGCGCCCGGTGGTGCCAACCACGTGGCTCCGCCGCGTTTTTGACTCGATTCATTCTCTGGCGCACCCAGGGGTGCGCGCGTCGGTCAAAATGGTAGGAGAGAAATTTGCATGGCCGTGCCTGCGCAAGCAAGTCAAGGAGTGGGCAACAGCCTGCGTGGCTTGTCAGCGAGCCAAAATACACAAACACACTAGAGCTCTCTTGGAGCCTTTTCACATTCCGGCTAAGCGATTCGATCACGTGCGTGTCGACCTCGTAGGCCCCCTCCCGCCGTCACAGGGGTGCACACACCTTTTGACAATGGTGGACCGCACCACGCGTTGGCCGGAAGTGGTCCCACTGACATCAACCACAGCCGAGGAGGTGGCGCGTGCGTTTCTAACAGTATGGGTAGCGTGTTTCAGAGTTCCGTCGGACATTACGTCTGACAGAGGTCCTCAATTTGTTTCCGAGATCTGGTCAGCGATGGCCCGCAGCCTGGGGATAACGATCCACTGCACTACCACATACAACCCGCAGGCTAATGGTTTATGCAAACATTTCCATAGGTCATTGAAAGCAGCCCTCAGAGCGTCGCTACCATGGGTTTTATTGGGGTTGCGTTCTGCACCTAAAGAGGATTTAAAAGCCTCCCCAGCTGAATTGGTTTTTGCGCAGCCACTCCGGCTGCCCGGGGAGTTTCTCCCGGATAATCCTGCGCCAGAGTGCCCCCCCCCCCCAGCTCAGCAGTTGCAGAGCGACACGGGAGCGAGCACGCTTCCTGGCCCAGTTCATCACAGCTTCCCATGCGTTTTTGTGCCTAAAGCTTTAAAAAAAAATGCGGAGTTTGTTTTTGTCAGACATGATGCACACCGCCCACCCTTACGCCCACCTTATGACGGACCATACAGAGTGCTGGAAACAGGGGACAAGCATTTTTTGCTAGATTTGGGGGGCACGAAATAAATGATTTGTATAAACAGGCTCAAACCCGCTTTTGTGTTGGCTGATGAAGTGCTGCAGCTGGCGAGGGCTCCTCGGCGTGGCAGACCCCCTAGAAAGCATTCCCCAGAACACCCACAGAGATTGACTAACAGTTCTAATCCTCAAACAGCAGCTCCACAGTGGGAAGATGCCGCGGGGGTGGTAAAGCCCGCTTACAGCAGATATGGAAGGCGACTGAGGCCCAAGCAACATTTGGACTGATGTGTAATAATGTGACCATGACTTGCAAACTGTATTACATTTGTTCCATCTTAGACGTTTGGGGGGGTCATGTGGCACACATATATGCACATATGTTGATTTCAGATGCTCCACAGATATATCACTGTATGCTTATTGTATACTTCACATCTCAGGGGAACAAAGGGGCTGAGCCTTCCAGAGGTAACGGGAGGGTGTGAGATCTGGCCTTTTGTTTCAAGGAGATGGCCTTGAGAGATTTCCTGACCACCGGAGACTAGGACGTGGATGGTGTTAAGATCGGGGGAAGTTACATTGTCACTGGGATTAAGTACCATGTGACTGTATGTTTGATTAAGCACCATGTGATTGTATGTTTGATGTCCTGGTATAAAAGGACAGATGTGAGAAGATTCATCCTGTTTTTCTGCTTTTGAATGTTGGAGAATGTCATTGTGAATAAAGCTGAACCTGAGGAATACACTCAGTCTCGTCCTTCACAACTCTCCACAAGATAAGAAAAGCCTTTATTAGTCCCACAATGGGGAAATTCCAGGATTGCAACAGCACAGGGATAGCAACACTCAGAGCAACAATCAGAAGGCAAGAAAAAGAAAAAAAACCCAAAAAAACAAGAGCAGCGAGTATGCATATGTACATATAAACATAAATATATAGACACACGATGCGGAGCATTGCAGCTAGATGGAATAAATATGTAGATATATAAACACAGTGCGGAGCATTGTAGCTAGATGGAATAAATATATGAATATATAAACACACACAGTGCGGAGCATTGTAGCTAGATGGAACAAAAACATTTAACAGCCTTTGAATGTGAGCTGTCAGCAATAGTGGAGAAGCAAAGTTTAAAATCAGCATCCAGGTCTGGATAATTAGGTCATCTTTGAAGGAATTTAGAACGGTGAATGTAATATTTGGTGACAGTGATAATCAGATTAATAACACAGAATTCAGATTTGAGTTTTTGGCTATCATCAGTAATACCAAACAGGGCATGTTCCCATAGCAAGGAGAAACCAGGATATATACCCTCAATGATAAGGCGAGATAATTGACTCCAGAATTGTTTCACATAGGGACAGGACCAACAGAAATGCACCACAGTTTCTCTGTGCAGACCACAGAAAGAACAATTAATTTAATGTCTTTTTTGGAATTTTTGCATCTAAACATTAGTGGGGTAAAACCTGTGCAGCAGCTTAGAAGAAATGTCTTTAACTTTATTAGTCAGAAAGCATTTTTGTGGCGGTAGCATTACCCTTTTCCAACAAATAGTATCAGTATAATTAGTCCATTGATACATGGAGGCTGGCAGATTTCCAATGTCTTGTTGGAAAAGCTTTCTGATAGCCTTGTCTGGATTTCTGACCCTGTGGGAATGTGTAATTGACGAGGCAGGTTTGTCTCAAGGCAGTTTTATTAATTCTCTTTCTACTTTATATCAAAGTAGAAAGAGAACATCTCAGAAAAACTCGTTCCATATTAACCCAAGTCCCCCACAGTTCACAAGTCACATTCATTCACATCAAAAGTAACAATGCATTTCCTTATGGCTGTGTAGTTGTGCATGCAGATGTGGGACACAGGCATATTTGATTTAACCTCACGATGAAGGAGAGCCGGACCCCCTGTGGTGGACAGAAGACTTCCTGACCTCTGAAGGAGAGCCGGACCCCCTGTGGTGGACAGAAGACTTCCTGACCTCTGAGGCTCAAACCATAGGTGTGAACAGAAGGCTTTCTGACCTCTGAGGCTCGGGAAGAGAGAGGGGGGGAGTTATGTAAATAAAAGGTTGATGTAGGGGAATAAAGGGAGATTCTTTGATGTGAGAATGTTTAAAGGTGAGGACTGGGGTGTGTGTCTTCCTCTTGTTTCTCTGCTCAGGGATGAGAGCAGACTGGGAATGTTGCTTGAAATAAACTTGGATTAAATGCAACCCAGTTTCGCTATTCAAGGCTCCCCACATTGGTGACTAACGACGTTGAGAATGACCGGAGAAGGTCTCAGGGTCCCGGACTCACAAAGTCCAGAGCTGGCGAACGCTGTGGCCGTCAAGCTGCCAGATTTCTGGCAGGATAACCCACGGTCGTGGTTTCTGCAAGCGGAGTCGCAGTTCGCCCTCGCAGGAGTAACGGTGGATGACACTAAATTCCACCATGTCATCGCTAAACTGGATAACACCACAACTCGGTGTGTGCAGAGTTTGGTGGAGCAGCCACCCGCGACCGGCAGGTACGACAAGCTGAAATCCACCCTCATTAAGTTTTTCACCCCCTCGGCCGAAGTGAGGGTGAGGAGGCTCCTGTCTTTGCTAGACCAGGGAGGACACAGGCCGAGCGCCCTGATGGAGGAGATGATACAGCTGAGAGGGTTGGACAAGGATGATTTCCTTTTCCAGTTCATCTTCCTCTCCATCCTCCCGACGCATGCGAGAAGCACGCCGGCTGGCAAGAAATGTCACACCCTGGAGGAGTTCCGAGAGCTGGCCCAGGAAGCAGATGGGATTCTGGACGCCTGCGGCGGGCAAGCAACCACAGCGGCGACCCACAACAGCGGGGAGCCAGAGGCGGCAGACCCAGGCTGGCCGACGATGGCGGCAGCGCGGCCGCGACGAGGTGGAGCCATTGGGCCGGTGGCAGAGGCGCGGCCCCGACACAGCGGAGGAGAGGATCTCTGCTTTTACCATCGGAGGTTCGCTGAGAGGGCACGCAGGAGTGTGCCACCCTGCAACTTCAGGAGTTCGGGAAACGGCAAGACCGAGGGTCGCTAGCAGTTTCGACTCTCGGTGAAGGCAACAAGCTGCTCTACATCGCAGATGCGCGCTCCGGACGAGAGTTCCTCATAGACACCGGAGCCCAAGTGAGCTTCATCACCCCAACATACGCGGACCGGGTGGCTGGACCCCACGGTAGCGGAGCTACGGCGGCAAATGGCTCGAGCATCAACACCTACGGGAAAAGGACCTTGCCTTTATGCTTACATGGCCGCACATATGAATGGACTTTTGTAATAGCGGCGGTGAGTTTCAACATGTTGGGCGCGGATTTTTTGTGTTCACACAATCTGTTAGTTGATCTTGCTAATAGACGGCTGGTAAATGCACTCTCTTTTTACTCTCTCCCCTGTTCAGCTCGAGTGTCCCCGCCACCAGCACAGACCCACGTCGCTACAGCAGGTGGTAAGTTTCACACACTCCTCACCCAATTTCCAGCGCTCACTGTGCCCACTTTTTCAGCGGCAGTCGCGAAGCACGGAGTGAAACATTTTATACCTACATCTGGTCCTCCCGTGTTTGCAAAAGCTCGGCGCTTGGATGCAGATAAGCTCGCCATTGCGCGCGAGGAGTTTGCCAGCCTAGAGAGGCAGGGCATCGTTCGTAGGTCAAAAAGCCCGTGGGCTTCGCCGCTGCACATGGTACCGAAAGCCGATGGCTCCTGGAGACCGTGCGGTGATTACCGCAGGCTAAACAATGCTATGGCACACGATCGTTATCCCATCCCGCACATTCAGGATTTTTCGGTGCACCTGGCGGGGGCGCGCATTTTTTCAAAGATTGATCTGGTTCGCGGCTATCATCAAGTCCCAGTCCAGCCGGAGGACATTCCTAAAACAGCGGTAATAACCCCATTCGGACTTTTCGAGTTTTTACGCATGCCTTTTGGTCTCAAAGGGGCGGCGCAAACGTTTCAGCGGATGACGGATGCCGTGTTACGTGATCTCCCTTTCGTGTTTGTGTACCTCGACGACATTTTGGTCGCGAGTACTTCAGAGGACGAACACGAAAAGCACCTCACAGCAGTTTTTAGGAGGCTGGGAGAGCACAGCTTAATAGTTAACCCAACCAAGTGCCAGTTCGGCGTCGAGCGGATCGATTTTTTGGGTCACCGCGTCTCCCCAGAGGGAGCGGTTCCGTTACCATATAAAGTACGCGCGGTAGCGGATTTCCCCCGGCCACAAACGGTCAAATCACTACAGGAATTCTTGGGGATGGTGAATTTTTACAACCGATTCCTGCCCCACGCAGCTCAAATCATGCAACCGTTATATGCCGCGCTCAAAAAGCAAAAACCGACCCAGGCGGTTGAATGGTCCCCGGAGCGGGAGCGCGCGTTCACAGAGGTTAAGAAAGCCTTGGCTGACGCTGCGCTCCTGGCCCACCCAGACCCAGCAGCACGTATCGCGCTGACGACAGACGCTTCAGATTTAGCCATAGGGGCCGTTATTGAGCAACAGGTCGCCGGAGTTTGGCAGCCTTTGGCTTTCTTTAGCAAATCCTTAAGCGCGGCTGAGCGAAAATACAGCACGTTCGACAGAGAACTGTTGGCGCTGCATTTGGCTGTTCGTCATTTCCAGTTCTGGCGGGAAGGACGGTGCTTCACCGCTTATGTAGACCACAAGCAGCTCACATACGCCATGGCTAAAATTTCAGACCCGTGGTCCGGCAGGCAGCAGAGGCAGCTGGCCGCGATCTCGGAATTTACCACTGACATTAGGCACGTTGCGGGCAAATTCAATGTTGTAGCAGACTGTCTCTCGCGCGCGTTCACGACTCCACCACGCGCAGAGGCAGAGTGGGCCACCATGACCACGCCGCAGGAGAGCGGCACGGTGGCGCGCGCAGTCCCGGTGCACGTGGGTATAGATTATGCAGCCATGGCAGCGGACCAGGGGGCGGACGCAGACGTGTGCACGCTCCAGTCTGGACCAACAGGGTTAAGGCTGGAGAGCAAGTGTTTACAAACCGGTACGCCCCCCCTGATCTGCGACGTGTCGACGGGGCGCCCGCGTCCGGTGGTTCCGGCCACGTAGCGCCGCCGTGTTTTTGACTTGGTCCACTCACTGGCGCACCCGGGGGTGCGCGCGTCGGTGAAAATGGTGGCAGAAAAGTTTGTTTGGCCGGGCCTACGCAAGCACGTGAAGGAATGGGCGAAAGCCTGCATTTCCTGTCAACGGGCCAAAATTCACAAGCACACAAGAGCCCCGTTAGAACCGTTTCGCATTCCAGCCAGAAGGTTCGACCATATACACGTCGACCTTGTGGGCCCCCTACCGGCATCGCAGGGGTTCAGGCATCTTTTGACAATGGTGGACAGAACCACACGTTGGCCGGAAGTGGTCCCGCTTGCGACGACCACGGCCGCGGAGGTGGCTCGCGTTTTTTTAACGGCTTGGGTGGCGCGCTTCGGGGTTCCGTCGGACATTACGTCCGATAGAGGACCTCAATTCATCTCTGAGCTGTGGTCAGCGATGGCCAACGGCTTAGGAGCCAAAATTCACCGCACTACGGCTTACCACCCTCAGGCTAATGGTTTATGCGAGCGTTTTCATAGGTCTTTGAAGGCAGCACTCAGAGCGTCACTCACGGATGCAGATTGGGTAAATAAACTGCCATGGGTTTTATTAGGGTTGCGTTCTGCACCCAAAGAGGACTTAGACGCCTCCCCAGCGGAGCTGGTATTCGCACAAACTCTTAGGCTGCCAGGCGAGTTTTTACCAGAGCACCCGGAGCCCCCACCTCTCTCTGCTCTAGGACCGTTAGTTCGCACGGGAACAGACATGCTTCCGGGTCCGGTTCATCACGCTTTTCCACGAGTTTTCGTCCCCAGGGCTTTGAAAAATGCCGATTTCGTTTTTGTCAGGCGCGAAGCCCTAAAAGCAATGCTCAAACCTCCTTACGAAGGGCCATTTCGAGTGCTGGAGGCAGGTGATAAGCAATTTGTGCTAGATTTTGGAGACAGAAAAGAGACAGTCAGTATTGACAGACTAAAACCTGCTTTTGTCATGAAGGACGGATCTGTGCCGGTCGCAGTGGCGCCTCGACGAGGCAGGCCCCCGCAAAGGGCAAATAATCACTCTCTTCCTCAGTCAACAGAGCCGAAGCAGGACGGCGCCGCAGGCAAGGCGGGGCCAACTCACAGCAGATTCGGCAGACGGTTGAAGCCCAAGCGGCGCACAGACTGAATGTTGGTATTGATTATACAGTAGCCAGTAATGTGTTACTGAATTTTAAGGAATAGTCCTTTCTTCATCGTTTGGGGGGGGGGGGGGGTTATATGGCTGTGTAGTTGTGCATGCAGATGTGGGACACAGGCATATTTGATTTAACCTCACGATGAAGGAGAGCCGGACCCCCTGTGGTGGACAGAAGACTTCCTGACCTCTGAAGGAGAGCCGGACCCCCTGTGGTGGACAGAAGACTTCCTGACCTCTGAGGCTCAAACCATAGGTGTGAACAGAAGGCTTTCTGACCTCTGAGGCTCGGGAAGAGAGAGGGGGGGAGTTATGTAAATAAAAGGTTGATGTAGGGGAATAAAGGGAGATTCTTTGATGTGAGATGCTTTGATGTGAGAATGTTTAAAGGTGAGGACTGGGGTGTGTGTCTTCCTCTTGTTTCTCTGCTCAGGGATGAGAGCAGACTGTGGGAATGTTGCTTGAAATAAACTTGGATTAAATGCAACCCAGTTTCGCTATTCAAGGCTCCCCACATTCCTCTCTAATCCTTTAGCATCCCCCCTCACAGACTTTGGCCCACAAAGGCTCCTCCAAGCCGTCCCTCAGCACGCAAAGAATTACATTTTCACAGCTTCCTGTTATCTCCAAGGGAAACTCTGCACTCTGTTCTATCTAAGATGTGAAGTATAATGTAAGGCATTAAGTAAGATACATGTGTGGCTAGTGTGGCTACACAACCCCCCCCCCCCAAACATCTTAGATCGAACAAGAGAATAACAGTCTGCATGCCGTGATAGAATCAATACACATCAGTCCACATGTTGCTTGGGCTTCAGTCTCCTGCCGAATCTGCTGTAACCAGGATTCACTGCCTCTGCGGTGCTGTCATGCTGGGGAGCTGCTGTCTGGGGGTGAAAACCTTTTGTCAGTCCCTGCGGGTGTTCTGGGGAAATATTACTCTGGGAAGCTCCCCGCGGGGGTCTTCCTCGCCGAGGAGCCCTAGCCAACAGCACTTGCTCGTCCGCCACCACAAAAGCGGGTTTGAGTCTGTTTATGCCAACTTTTTCCTTCCTACCCCCCAAATCTAGCAAAAAATGCTTGTCCCCTGTTTCCAGCACTCTGAACGGTCCATCATAAGGTGGTCGCAGTGGGAGGCGATGTGCATCATGTCTGACAAAAACAAACACTGCGTTTTTCAAAGTTTTGGGCACAAAAACGCGCAGAAAACTGTGGTGAACGGGGCCGGGCAGCGTGCTTGATTCTATGCTACTTTGCAACAGCTGAGACAGGGAGCTGTCCGGCCCAGGATTATCTAGGACAAACTCCCCGGGCAGCCGAAGTGGTTGCGCAAAAACGAGCTCAGCCGGGGAGGCTTCTAAGTCCTCTTTAGGCGCAGAACGTAACCCCAATAAAACCCACGGTAGCTTGTCTACCCAATTTGCATCCGTCAGTGACGCCCTGAGAGCCGCTTTCAATGACCTATGAAAACGTTCGCATAACCCATTAGCCTGTGGATTGTACGCAGTTGTGCGGTGAATTGTGACACCCAGGCTGCAGGCCATTGTCGATCAAAGTTCGGACACAAATTGAGGGCCTCTGTCGGACGTAATCTCCGACTGGATTCCAAAACGCGCCACCCATGCTGTTAAAAACGCGCGCGCCACCTCCTCGGCTGTGGTTGACGCCAGCGGAACCACTTCCGGCCAGCGTGTGGTGCGGTCCACCATTGTCAGAAGGTGTGTGCACCCCTGTGATGGCGGAAGGGGGCCCACGAGGTCCACATGAACATGGTTGAACCTCTTGGCCGGGATGTGAAATGGCTCCAAGGGAGCTCTCGTGTGTCTGTGTACCTTGGCTCGTTGACACGCCATGCAGGCTGCTGCCCACTCTTTAACTTGTTTGCGAAGGTTCGGCCACACAAATTTCTCTCCTACCATTTTGACCGACGCGCGCGCTCCCGGGTGCGCCAAAGAATGAATCAAGTCAAAAACGCGGTGGCGCCACGCGGCCAGTACCACAGGATGCGGTCGCCCAGTGGAGACATCGCAGATTGGGGGGGGGGGCATACCGTCTTGCAGCACCCTGTTCTCCAGCCTTAACCCTGTTAGTCCAGACTGGAGCGCGCGCACATCTGCGTCACTAACCTGCTCCGCGGCCGTGGCTGCGTAATCTATCCCTACGTGGACTGGGGCCGCCACGGCGCGCGAGAGGCAGTCTGCCACTACATTCAGTTTACCCGCCACATGCTGAATATCGGTAGTAAACTCTGAGATCGCGGCCAGCTGTCTCTGCTGCCGGCCTGACCACAGTTCAGAAACCTTGGCCATCGCGAATGTTAGCAGCTTGTGGTCAACAAACGTGGTGAAACAGCGTCCTTCCAGCCAGAACTGAAAGTGGCGAATGGCCAAGTGGAGAGCCAGCAGCTCCCTGTCGAATGCGCTGTATTTACATTCACTATCGCGCAAAGTCCTGCTGAAAAAGGCGAGGGGCTGCCAAACCCCGGCTACATGCTGCTCCACGACCGCCCCTATGGCCGCATCTGACGCGTCAGTAGTGAGCGCTATGCGGGCCATTGGATCTGGGTGTGCCAACAACGCAGCATTTGCCAGGGCTGCTTTGACCTCCGAGAACACTCGCTCCCGTTCCGGGGACCACTCGACCTTATTCATGGGTTTCTGTTTTTTGAGCGCGGCATAAAGCGGTTGCATGAGTTGCGCTGCATGGGGGAGGAAACGGTTATAAAAATTCACCATTCCCAAAAACTCCTGTAACGCCCTGACCGTCTGCGGCCGGGGGAAATTTGCTACCGCGCGCACTTTGTCAGGAAGCGGAACCGCTCCTTCGGGGGAGACGGGGTGTCCTAAAAAATCGATCTGCGCCACCCCGAATTGACACTTCACTGGGTTGATTATTAACCCGTGATCTCCCAACCTCCGGAAAACTGCCGTGAGGTGGTTTTCATGTTCGTCTTTGGACGCGCTGGCTACCAAAATATCGTCCAAGTAGACGAACACGAAAGGGAGATCGCGCAGCACCGCGACCATCATGCGTTGGAACGTCTGTGCAGCCCCTTTAAGCCCGAATGGCATGCGCAAAAACTCAAATAGGCCAAATGGAGTTATCACCGCTGTTTTTGGTATGGCCTCAGCGCGCACTGGGACTTGGTGGTAACCGCGGACCAAATCTATCTTAGAAAAAATGCGCACCCCTGCCAAATGAACGGAAAAATCTTGGATATGCGGGTTTGGGTAGCGGTCATGCGCTGTGGCGTTGTTCAACCTGCAGAAGTCCCCGCAAGGTTGCCACGAGCCATCAGCCTTCGGGACCATGTGTAGCGGGGAAGCCCATGGGCTGTTCGAACGCCTGATGATGCCCAACCTCTCCAGGTTGGCGAACTCCTCGCACGCTATGGCCAGTTTAGCTGCGTCCAAGCGCCGAGCTTTTGCAAAAACGGGTGGTCCGGTAATGGTAATAAAATGTTCCACCCCGTGTTTAGCAACGGTTGCCGAAAATGTGGGAACCATGAGTTCTGGGAACTGAGTGAGCAGTGTGTGGAACTTACCGCTTGCAGCTGTGACGTTGGCTTGTGCTGTTGGCCGGGCCGCTCGAGCTGTACAGGGAATAGAGTCAAAAGAAAGTGCATTAACCAGGCGCCTGTTAGCAAGATCAACCAACAAACCATGTGAGCACAAAAAATCAGCCCCCAACATATTGAAATTCACTGCTGCTATGACAAAAGTCCACTCAAATGTACGACCGTGTAGAGACAGAAGTAGAGTCCTCTCACCGAAGGTCTTAATCTCCGAGTCGTTCGCTGCTGCCACCCTGAGACCTCTGGAACCTGCCAGCCGGTCAGCGTAGGAAGGTGTGATGAAACTCAACTGGGAGCCTGTGTCCATGAGGAAATGCCTCCCCGAGCGTGCGTTCATCAAGTAGAGCAGCTTGTTCTCCTCCCTGAGGGTCGCAGCTGCTACCGACCACCGGTCTTGGCGTTTCCCGAGCGCTTGAACTGGCACGGTGATACACATTTGCGTGCCCTCTCTGCAAAGCGGCGGTGGTAGAAACAAAGGGTGTCTGCTCCGCGTTCCCTGGCCCCCGCCGCCGCCGTCGTCAGTGGTTCTGCTACCGCTGTCCCTGGCTCCCTGCCATCTCCGGCCGTCGCGCCGAGTTCCGTCGCTGCAGCCATGGCCGCGCGCTGTCTGCTGGCGTTGACAATTCGATGCGCCTCCTGGGCCAGCGCGAGGTAGCCCCGCTGGGCCAACAACGGCGAACTGGCCAGGGTTGCTCTCGTCGCTGATGGTAGGGTCCTGAGGAAGAGGTGCGTAAAGATGAAGTGGTCATCGTCCGAGCCTTTCAACCTCAGCATCTTCTCCATCGGGTCAATGGGCGTGCCATCTCCCATCTCGGTCAGCGCCAGGAGTCTCTCTGCGCTCTCCTCAACCGAGAGAGTGTAGTGCTGGATGAGTGCAGCCTTCAACGCGTCGTATTTGTGGCTGGCTGGCGGCTGCTCCAGAAGGCTCTCCACATGCTGAGCCGTGTGGTTATCAAGTTTTGCGACCACATGGTAGAATTTCGTGTCATCTACCGATATCCCCCGGAGGTTGAACTGTGCCTCAACCAAGCGGAACCAGGAGCGCGGGTTGTTCTGCCAAAAGTCCGGTAGCTGGACTGTAACGGCATGCGCTTGGCTGGGGGCTCCAGATGAGGCTGGCCCCGGGGAATTCTCTTCTTGCTGCATGTTACGTCTTGGGTCACCAGTGTGGGAATGTGTAATTGACGAGGCAGGTTTGTCTCAAGGCAGTTTTATTACACATTCACCAACATGAGCAAAGTAGAAAGAGAACATCTCAGAAAAACTCGTTCCATATAAGCCCAAATCCCCCACAGTTCACAAGTCACATTCATTCACATCAAAAGTAACAATGCGTTTCCTCTCTAATCCTTTAGCATCCCCCCTCACAGACTTTGGCCCACAAAGGCTCCTCCAGGCCGTCCCTCGGCACACAAAGGATTACATTTTCACAGCTTCCTGTTATTTCCAAGGGAAACTCTGCACTCTGTTCTATCTAAGATGTGAAGTATAATGTAAGGCATTAAGTAAGACACATATGTGGCTAGTGTGGCTACAACCCGAGGAGAGAGACAGGTCTGACCAACACTAGTGTGCATGGCATCAGTCAGAATAGGACAATGACTTTCTTCCCAACCTTTGGAGAGAGAATGGACACCAGATGGGATAGCATGGAAAACAATAGAATATTCTTGGCGGGGTGGGGGGTGGGGGGGGGCAGGGATCCCAAAGTGATGAATAAACTCAGAAGATCACTGGATTACTTTTAATACCTAGAATCTCCAAAAGTACAATGGGAGGCAGAGCCTTCAGTTATCAAGCTCTTCTCCTGTGGAACCAGCTGCCAATCTGGATTCGGGAGTCAGACTCGATCTCTGTTTTTAAGAATAGGGTTAAAACCTTCCTTTTTGATATAGCCTGTGGCGTAACCCCCACAACAGACTGGGACATGCAGAGCGCGCATCTGGAGCGATTAACAGAACAATAGGCAGCCTTCCTGTGTCTAGCTCCTTCCGCTGGTATCATGCTGTTTTGTATGAATCAAATGCAAACATTCAGGCTTCCTGCTCTTACTGTGATGCAAATGTCCCATGCCTTTCATGTATGGTCTCTAACTGGGTATAAATACTGCACATGTTCTGTAACTCATTCTCTCTTTGACTGCTGCTGCTGACACACACACTCTGTGTCTCTTTGCTGGAGAGCCTGAGGACCCCCTCCAGTCTGCTCACACTTGGGCTGGAGCGGAGTTCCTATGATGGCGGTGTGATTTAATAAACCTGCTTAAAACCTCACTTCGCTGCCTTTATTTTATCATCCGCCATATAGCCTACAATTAGGGAGGGATCATGTGCCCCTGAACCTTCCCTTAGTTATGCTGCTAATAGGTTTAGACAGCTGGGGGACCTCCAATGATGCACTGGGCTTCACTCCTTTCTTCACTCTGAATGAGACATTTTTGCTGGTCATTAACATGTTTGTTCTCTCCCATAGATTGAGTCTCCATCGTGCTGTTTGCTCTCTACATGTCTGTTCTTTTCATCTTCTCTATCCCCTCACCCCCCAGCCAGTCGCAGCAGATGACTGCCCCTCCCTGAGCCTGGTTCTGCTGGAGGTTTCTTCCTGCTAAAAGGGAGTTTTTCCTCTCCACCGTCGCCAAGCACTTGCTCACAGGCGATCGCCTGATTGCTGGGGTCTTTCTGCAATTGTGGGGGTTTCTCCTACAGTTGAAAGTGCTATGAGATGACTGTTGTTGTGAAATGGCGCTATATAAATAAAGTTGAATTGAAGAACTAAAGAGAAGGCCATCTTGATTGAACAACTGGCTTACTAGTATGATGTTGTTTTCAAACCAGCATTGATAAAATATTGATTTGTTTTTATAAAGAAGGTATTTATTATTCTATATATAAAACTTGTGAGGACTAAAACGATGCTTGTATATTAAGGACCAAGGCAGCAGGATTTGTTGATGGAAAGATGACTGCTTTGTGGGGAGTTTTTTAAATGTTGTAAGGGCATAAAAGTAAAAAGTTAAGTCCTCACAGTGACGAGAAAACATAATGAGGGATAAAATTCCAAAGAGACTTGGGACATTTCAGAAAATTTCTGATCCATTTAACTTTCAATATATAATTTACATTTGTGAAATCCTAAACATTTCAGCCACCTTTATCATATTCATTCATTAGGACTGATTTTTTGATATAGTGAGGACGATTTTTCCAGATGACAAGGAAGAGAATTTTGTCAATAGTTTTACTTGTTTGAGAATCTCCATGTAGTGACAGAGCAGCATCTGTTAATCTGGATAAACCTTCAGCCTTTGAAAGTCAAACCTTCCTCTAAGAGATAAGTCTCTTGAAAGCCATTGATTTCACTTTTTCTTAGTTTTATTCATGAGGGGAGTGAAGTTGGTGGAGCATCTCTGCCACCCGTTTTTTCCTATAGATATGCCTAAGTAAGTGACACAGCTCTTAATTGGTATGTCTGAGATAGAATCCACATTACAGTCTTCAATAGCCAATAATTCATATTTTTTAAGATTTAGTTTAAGACCAGATGCTTTGGAGAACAGAGCTACAGAATGGAAGGCAGAGGGGACTTGTGAAGCATCTTTAAGAAACCAGGTTGTATCATCAGCCAGTTGACTGACGATGATGTTCTGCCAGCCAGTGAGATACCCTGTAGGTCATTGGATTTAACATGAGACCAGAGGAGCTGAGCAGCAAGTAAGAAAAGATAAGGGGATAAGGGGCAACCTTGACATGTGCCTCATTTTACGTTAAATCATGGTGATGAACCATATCTAAGTTTAATGGAGCTGTTGGCATTATTAAATAAGGTTTTAACAGCATCACAAAACAGTTACCAAAGCCAAACTTTTTAAGGGAAAGAAAGAGGAAGTTGTGCTCAACTGAATCAAAAGCCTTAAAACATCTAAAAATAAAATGAAACCGCTATCTTGTATTAAATGTGAATAGTCCAGAAGATCCAGAACAAGCCTGATATTGATGAAGATATGTCTGTTGGGCACCAAGCCTGATTGCTCTTCATTGATTAAATAATTCAAAACTGTTTTGATTCTAGAAGCGAATATTAGGGCCAGAATTTTATAGTCCTTATTGAGAAGGCGTATAGGATGTCAGTTGTCAGTGTGTAGCTGATCTTTGTGAGGTTTTGGAATTAAAGTGATCAATCCTTGAGTCAAACTCCAGGGCAGGTTAGCAGCCAGAATGCTTTCCTTAAAAACTTGTAATGAAACTGTCAGGAAAATAGTTTATAAAATTCAGAAGACAGCCCGTCTGTTCCTGGAGATTTGTTGTCCTTAAGATGACGTATGGCGCTGCATACTTCTGTTGCTGATAAAGGACGATGGCAAAAGTCTCTGTCCATATCTTTGACAACAGTAATGTTTTGTAGAGAGGCTAGAAACAGTTGAGCTTCATTGTGGGAATATTCAAAGGTGTATAATTTCTTATAAAAGTCAGAGCAATGAATGGATATCAGGTTCGGGTCATCTACCAAATTGTTTTCAATTATTAATTGATGAATAGTGTTTGCTTTTGCATGATATTTTTCCAATTTGAAAAAGTAAGATGAATTTTGTTCTCCTTCTTCTAACCAGCGTTTGCGGGACCTAACAAAAGCACCTTCCGCTTCCCTTTTGGATATCTCATCCAGTCTTTCCTGCAGATTCCTCAGCTCCAGCTGATTCTCCTCTCTTCAGTCAGCAGGCAGACTTTGACAAAGCAGAGAAATGTTAGGAAGGATTGACTGCTCTTCTTGCCTTTTAATTTTCGCTATGTTGCTTCCAAATGTTCTTAGAAATTTTGAGGATTAATATTTGAACAGTTCCCAAATTATATGAATTTTCTGCTTTGGCTTTATTATAAAAATGGGTTATTAGGTGAGAAATTTTTGTTTGAACTTCTTCATATTTCAGAAGAGAGTAATTCAATTTTCAATCAGTGGCTTTAGTGCGGTTAATGTTGGCAGAAGATAAGTTAATGTTAGTTAAAATAGCTTTGTGATTACTTCGAGGGCCAGGGTGTGTATTAATTGAAATGTTTTGCTCATTTAGGTTTTTGAAAATTCACCATAAGTCTAAGAGTGATAAATTTGTTTTGCTTTTGTTACTCCAAGTATATGAAAATGAGTCTGGATACTTCTCCCTGTACATGTCAATCAGGTCAAATCTTTCCATAAAATGTTTCAGAAATGGGTTACCCAGTGTTTCCTCTGGCTTAAAGACCTTGGCGTGGTGGCAACATATTTTTCCGGGGAAGGGGGGGACAGCTATGAAAATTAACCAATGAAAATCAGACAATGCTTTTGAATTGTGGTTCAACAGAATTACTTTAAAAAACAAACTCATGAAACAGGCCTGGACAAAAATGATGGTATCCCTCGAAAAGATTGAAAATAATGTCACCATATGAACATGCTCAACCAAGATGTGTCCTCTAATTAACATCACAGGTGTCTACAAACTTGTAATCAGTCAGTCGGCCTATTTAAAGGGTGACAAGTAGCCACTGTGCTGTTTGGTGACATGGTGTGTACCACACTAAACATGGACCAGAGGAAGTGAAGGAGAGAGTTGTCTCAGGAGATGAGAAAGAAAATTTTAGACAAGCATGTTAAAGGTAAAGGCTATAAGACCTTCTCCAAGCAGCTTGATGTTCCTGGGACTACAGTTGCACATATTATTCAGAAATTTAAGATCCACAGGACTGTAGCCAACCTCCCTGGACGTGGCCGCAGGAGGAAACTTGATGAAAAATGGAAGAGACGGATAATACGAATGGTAACAAAAGAGCCTAGAACAACCTCCAAACACATTCATGGTGAACTCCAAGGTCAAGGTACATCAGTGTCAGATCGCACCATCCGTCGTTGTTTGAGCCAAAGCGGACTTCATGGGAGACAACCAAGGAGGACACCACTGTTGGAAACAAATCAAAAAAAAGCTAGACTGGAATTTGCTAAACTGCATGTTGACAAGCCACAAAGCTTCTGGGAGAATGTCCTATGGACAGACGAGACAAAACTGGAACTTTTTGCCAAGGCACATCAGCGCTATGTTCACAAACGCAAAAATGAAGCATACCAAGAAAAGGACACTGTCCCTACTGTGAAACATGGAGGGGGTTCTGTTATGTTCTGGGGCTGCTTTGCTGCATCTGCCACAGTGTGTCTTGAATCTGTGCAGGGTACAATGAAATCTCAAGACTATCAAGGTATTCTAGAGAGAAATGTGCTGCCCAGTGTCAGACAGCTTAGTCTCAGTCACAGGTCATGGGTCTTGCAACAGGATAATGATCCAAATCACACAGCTAAAAACACCCAAGAATTGCTAAGAGCCAAACATTGGACTATTCTAAAGTGGCCTTCTATGAGCCCTGATCTAAATCCTATTGAACATCTGTGGAAGGAGCTGAAACATGCTGTCTGGAGAAGGCACCCTTCAAACCTGAGACAACTGGAGCAGTTTGCTCATGAGGAGTGGGCCAAAATACCTGCTGAGAGGTGCAAAAGTCTCATTGACAGTTACAGAAATCGTTTGATTGCAGTGATTTCCTCAAAAGGTTGTGCAACAAAATATTAAGTTAAGGGTACCATCATTTTTGTCCAGGCCTGTTTCATGAGTTTGATTTTTAAAATAGTTCTGTTGAACCACAATTCAAAAGCATGGTCTGATTTTCATTGGTTAATTTTCATAGACTTTTTATTTACTACCACTTTTGTCAGATTCAAGTTATTTCTGTGACCATTGTGGGTTTTTGTTTCATTAAAAGAGGGGCATTTCTTTTTTTAATTTTGCACAGTAACTTCGGATTTAATAATGTGTCAGATTTACAGTATATAGCGCTTTATCATAGACACTCAAAGACACTTTTTACAGATACGTACATTATTCATTCACTCCAGACAGACAATGGTAGTGGCAAGCTACTACTGTAGCCACAGCTGCCCTGGGGCAGGCTACCGGAAACATGGCTGCCAATCCTGACCAACGACCTCTCCGTCCACCACCGAACATTTATACACATTCATACCCAGTGTTATGGACACTGGAGGCAAGGTGGGTAAAGTGTCTTGCCCAGGGACACAGCAGCAGGACATCTGGGGAGAGCGGCATTCGAACCGCCAACCATCCGGTTATTGGACAACCCGTTCTTCCTCCTGAGCCACTGCCGTGCATATGGAACTTAAAATTTGAAGTACTGTACAACCAAGGCTGTTGGAATATTGGGCCAGTTGGGGTCCCACCCAGACGTCCTGTGTTTGGACTTTTTACTGGTGTCATCCTTCTCTCCTTCCTCTGCTCTCACCTCTCCTGGACCCTCTGCCTGAACACTTTCCTCTCCTTGGCTCCTCTCTTCTGCCTCATCTTGCCCTCTCTGAGCTTTGTCTAATTCAGGTTCTCTCTCTGTCTATGCTGGTATACAAACACCAAAAATTTCTAGTTAAGGGTACAAAGAGCAGCCACTTAAAACTTGAGTAATTGACATTGACATTGATTTTTATTTGAACATTCTTAAAAAAAAAGAAAGAAGAGAGTTCAAAACACAACAAAAAAACAAACCAAAAATAAAATGTTCAAAAGGAGTGGGAGGAAGCCAACGCTTATACAGTCCCACCCCTTCTCCACACCCAACAAATTACAGTATTACTCATAATCATCATTATCCCACAACCACATTCACCATAATACACCCATAGTCAAATTATACAACAAAAATGACACAACAATGACAGTCCATATTGACAACAATACCAACATCCAACAATATTACAACAACAATAAACATACACTTCTGGCATGTTCAATACAAACACAGACAACACCAACACTATCACCATCACAATCACCATAACACAACAACAACCTTCCCTCACTGAAGACACAATGTAACGTCACTGCCCTTCATTCTCATACTGCTCAAAAATCATTTCTTTATATGTTGATTTAAATATGTGGATGTTTGGACATTGCCTGTGTTTCTCCCCCAACCCATTCCACAATTTTACCCCACACACAGACACACAAAAACTCTTCCGTGTAGATCTTACTAAGTGCATTTTACATTTTGTATTCCCCCGTAAATTATATTTCCCTTCTCTCTCCCTGAAAAGATTTTGTATATTGTGTGGCAAGAGGTTTTTACTAACTTTAAACATTAATTGTGCTGTGTAATAATGAACCAGATCCCATAATTTCAATAACTTCGAATGTAAAAACAATAAATTAGTATGTTTGAGGTACCCGACTTTGTGTATAACACGGACTGCCCTTTTTTGTAATATTAACAATGAATTGAGTTTACTTTTATAACTGTTACCCCAAACCTCTATACAATAAGTCAAGTATGGAAGTACTAATGAACAATACAAAATATGAAGTGATTTATAATCTAGGACCTCCATCCATCCATCCATCTTCTACCGCTTTTCCGGAGGTCCGGGTCGCGGAGGCAGCAGTTCAAGCAGAGAAGCCCAGGCTTCCCTCTCCCCAGCCACCTGCTCCAGCTCTTCAGAGGGGATACCAAGGCGTTCCCAGACTAGCTGGGAGACATAGTCTCTCCACCGAGTCCTGGGTCTGCCCCGGGGTCTCCTCCCAGTGGGACGTGCCTGAAACACCTCAAATGGGAGGCGTCCAGGAGGCATCCTAATCTAGGACCTACTTAATTTTATTTATAATTGCAATATTTTTTGCAACTTTATTTTGTATGTATCTGACATGTGGTTTCCAACTAATTTTATCATCCAGTATTACACCCAAAAACTTGATCTCAACTTTTTCAATAACTACATTATCTATATGAATGTGTTTATCTTCTTTATTTTTACAATTACCAAATATCATTACCTTAGTTTTATCTATATTTAGTGATAATTTATTACAATCCATCCATTTTTTTGCTTATTTAATTCATTATTTAGAGTATGGATTAGTTGATTATAATTATTTCCAGAATAAAATATATTAGTATCATCAGCAAATAATATTATTTTTAATAATTTAGAAACTTGGAATATATCATTTATATATAGTATGTTAAATAATTTGGGGCCCAATACTGACCCCTGGGGGACCCCACAGGCAATTCCCATACACCCAGACAGACATTCTCCCATTTTCACAAATTGTTGTCTCTCAGATAGATAACTTGTAACCCATTTCAGAGCCATTCCCCTAATACCATACATTTGCAATTTATTAAGAAGTATTGAATGATTTATTGAATCAAATGCTTTTCTAAAATCTATAAACACACCAATTGCATATTTTCCTTGATCTAATGCATTTATTATTTCCTCTGTTGCTTCCATTATCTCCAACGATGTTGTACTCTTGGCTCTAAACCCATATTGGTTCTGATGAACCAATATGAGCCTAATGACTTCAGTCTTGAAGGTTTGAGGTTTTTCTCCAAAACTGATAACAATTTTCTTATAGTTTTCTACTTTTCTCTGTAAATTTATCTAAATTTGAAACCGTTTTCCTCAAATTTGTAATTTCCTCTTGTAAAATTGACTTTTCTTGTACATTTGAAACTTTATTATAAATTCGTAGATTATTTTATGGCTTATTTTTGTCTGTTTTTAAAAAAAATAAAATTACCGTTTTTTAAATAAATTTGAAACAGACCGTGGTAGTTTTTTCCTTTTAACAGTTTATATTTTTGACCATAACTTTGCAGTCAGAACAGAACAATAGTTTAACTGTCATTACAAAGAAACAAAGAAAAAAATATTAATAAAATTGTATTTAATGATTTAAATTCACTTAAATGACCAAGAATGCCGTTATTTCTGTTATAATATTTCCATATATTTATAGGTTTTATTTTTTTAGAAATCTCCTCACCACCAAGAAAAACCTCCCTTATTTTGAAATCCAAATGTTGGTACGTTTAGTTTGTCTGAAGGATGCTGACGGATTAAAGTCATTGACTTCGTGAATTTCGGTCATCTTAACTTGCCAGGTACATAAGTGGGAACATAACTTAATATTGTAGCTAGCTTTGGAGCTAAACTGGTGCCAGTCACCGAAACCGCCGGAGCCTCCAACCACAGCAAATGTTGCGGACTCGGACTGCGAGGATAGCTTGAAAGACAACTTTACAGAAACCAATGCTGCCAGCCAAAGGTCTGCCCTGGAAAGACCCCCATGCAAGGGTTGTAGGTCCACAACGCACCGCAATAAAGTGAAGGAGTGCCCGGCAAGGGGAAAACATTGTAGCAGATGTGGACACTTGAATCACTATGCCAGGATGTGCCGCTTTTCTGAGTCGGAGAGCCGACGGAAGAAATCACTCCGCCCTCCCCCAACAACCATCCATATGGTGAGCCCTAGTACTAACGGGGCTCCACATATTGCTCAGTGGAGTAAGATGGTGTGGAGGTACCACTGTTGCTCAATACAGTGGCGGTGCGGTTGATGCTGAATTGGGCCACGGTGAAGAAGTTTTTTTCCCCCACCACAGGATAAGAAGTAACCCGGCGCCATTGTATGGCTATGGAGGTAGCAGGCTGTGCACGGTTGGGACTTTGAAATTAACTGCTCATTTCAAGTCTGCGATGATTGACTTCCCGTTCCAAGTGGTGCCGTGTGGCAATAACATCATGGGCTGTGACCTATTCTATGGACTAGGTTTCGCCATTAAAGACGGTGCTGGGAACAAATGGTTGGGTTGTGGCCGCTGGATCCCACCGGCTCCAGTGGTCGAAGAGGACATGGTTTGGGACGAAGGACTACTGGACACTCCCGTTTTCGAGCTGGACCAGTCTCACTCAGGTTTGGCGCAGGAAAGTCTCAGTGCCAGCGCTCAGGAAATGGTAGTGGGGGGTACCGAGCATGGTGGCGCGGTACCTGTATCGGCGAGTGACACCATGCTAGCCCCAGATGCCTTCAGTGCTTGGCTGCAGTTGAACGAGGGTCTGCAGCTATGACGGTGACCGCTACAACGTTTCTAGAAGAGGATGGGGCCAGACCAACAAGCATGGAATTACCGCATGCTCAGCAACAGCACACCAGGCCAAGCAGGGCCCCACTTAGGGTTATGGACTTGGTTTGGGTTCAGGGTGATGAACGACCATGGTGAAGATGGACCAGATGACAGCCAGTGAAACATCAAGCATGTCTGCGGATATTGGTGAAGTTGGGTGCAGCAAACTTCCAGTCGTCTGACGGTTCATCGAGGCATGCCAATCAGCTACGGCGTGTCCAGGAGGACGCTCCAGGTGGCGAGGCTGGACGGGAGTCGGTGAAGGTGGCATGGGATCTGGGCTCCGTTGTTCGAAAGATCAGCCATCACTCCGGAGGCCTGCTGCCTCCAGGGGCGCATCTGCTGAGGGGCTGCCCTGGGCCCCCCATGCCGGTTCCACCTTTCCCACCCAAGTGACTGTGCTGTAGCGCTTTGTTTATAGTTCTGATGTTGTTGGGTGCTTGCTGTGTTTAGTTTGGAGCACGGCAGATATTTTTTAGCTTGAATAATGGCATTTTAGTTAATTTGGTGGCACAATAATCCACTGTGCCGTGCGGTTCGTGTGGTAGTCCACCCACCGGCCCCATTTTAGGTTGCTTTGTGTGAATGTGTTAGGCCTTTAGCAATTTTAGTTTACGTTATTTAGTGTGTGATTGGGGTTCCAAACTGGGGTGGGTTTGAATTGTTTGAGTGGATTTTGAACTTTGTAAAGGGGGGAGGAATATGATGGCGGCTCTTATTATGAAGTCCAGTGTGGTGACGCCGACTTCTTGTCACGTTACCGCACTGCCCTATATAGCAGGGTGGGCCACCACAGGTACAGTCTCTTATGCCGGATGATCCCGCTGGGTGCTTGCCGTGTACTGCTTCACTATATATCAGTAAAGCTGTGCTCAACTTTTCCACTCTCTTCGCCTCATTCATCACCAGGTTTGTGGACATTACACAGTGGTCTCAGGTTCCTCTGCACAGAAAACACAAGGCTCCACCTCCAATTTAAATTTTCTCCATAGAGTCTCTGCGACTGGATAAAAATTATTTATAATCTGTCATGGGCAGCGAGAGCGTGCCCCTCCCCTCCTGCTGCACGTTCACCAACTCATCACTGCACCTGAGGCAGAGGACACACCTGCGCCTGCTCATCAGCCAGCGTACTTCAGGAGGCTTCCTCCGCACAGTCAACACTGGCTCATCTGGGTATACTGCCCTAGTTCAGGAAAGCAGGTCAAATTTAGAACGAGTATAGACACATTGCCTAACAGTTCTGTATTTCTCCGTTTCAGGTTGCTGCCATTGTGCGGGTGTGTCTCGGGATTGCGTGCGCTCTCCTGCCACCTCATCACTTTCCCCCAGCAATGAAACTTCACCCCGGTCAGGCACTCCAAGCTCATCCCCCTTCCCTATTGGTTCGTCTATTCCCCGCTGGAGTTCTGCCGGTCCTCTCCCAGAGTCCCGAGTAAGTGGTAATTTGAATCACCCATTTTCCCTTCTCTGCTTCTCCGCTGACAGCTCTCGCTTTTCTCTCCACAGGTGGAGAGATCATGACAGAATGAGCCAGCCAGGACGATAGCTCAGCCAGTGGCTCAGCACAGGAGCTGTAAGCTCTGGATCGTTTGTCTGCAACCGAGCACCAGCTCGCTGTGCTGACACAACAGGTTTCCAACTCAATCCAGCTTTGGTCTCAATCGTCTCCCCCAGCTCCGCCTCCTCAACCTGCTCCCTGTGCTTCAGTGCGGCGTACCACCTCCATTCCCACGCCTTCCCCATATGCAGGGGAGGTGGGGAGATGTAAGAGTTTTCTCATCCAGGTACTTATGTATTTGGAGCAGGGCAGGGAGGAGTACCAGGGAGACACAGTTAAGATACAGTTTTTTACACTGTTGCTTCGGGATCGAGCCCTTGATTGGGCACGCTCCACGCTTGACTACCTTGAGGGGTGGTGCTACACATTCAGCCGATTTGTTGACACCTTCACACACGTGTTTTACTGGTCCGAGAGCGAGGGCAATGTGATGAGCCATCAAATGACGCTCCTCCAGGGCACTCGGTCAGCGGCCGAGTACTCGGTGGAGTTCCGAGTTGTTGCTGCAGACTTGGGTTGGAATGAGGTTGCCCTGCGCAGCGCATTCCTTCATGGGTTGAATGAACAGCTGTGGGACGAACTGGTGGTTCACCCTGTCCCGAAGACCCTTAACAACCTTATGGCTCAAGCCATCGGTTTGGACAACCGGCACCATGAGCGCGCGAAAGAGCGCGAGGTCTCCTCTCGCCCGCACGCCACATGCGGCCCCGCCATGACCACTGACACTGTCGGTGCCGCCTCTTCGCCCGAGCCGATGGAGCTCTTTCGGTACCTAACCGATGATAAGCGCCAGTGGAGACGAAGAGCCGGTGTGTGCCCGCACTGTGGTTCACTGAACCGCCGCCGGGACGAATGCCGCCAGCAGCCCAAAAAATGTGGCCCGTCAGTCACCATGGGGGGTCTGGCGGGCGGGACCAAAAACACTCCCCCCGGTAATTTTTCTATCTCACCCTTGTGCAGTTGAGGGGGTCGAGAGGAGGGTTAAGATGCTGGTTGTTCGGGGTCGGAGGGTAATTTCATTTCTGCTGAATTTGTTAAGCAGGTGGGCATTCCCACACGATAATTGCCCCGTGATCAGAGAATCACAACCATATCTGGCCAGGAGGTCACGGTAGTCACACGCAGCACGGTGCCGATCTCCATCCTCCTTTCCGGGAACCACCGGGAGGAACTAACTTTCTTAGTTCTCCCTGTTACCTTTTCCCTGGTGGTCCTTGGGTATCCTTGGCTCTGGAGGCACAGCCCCGTGACAAACTGGTCTCAAAACACCATCTCCGCCTGGAGTCACTTTTGTTTGGCCCATTGCATGCGCTCAGCGGAGTGCTCCCCCTCTCTATCAGTCTCCCTCTCTCCGGTCAAGCCGCAGGACCTCAGCCTCGTTCCCCAGCTTATCACGATCTTGGAGAGGTCTTTAGCAAGTCGAGAGCATTGTCGCTGCCACCTCACCGCTCTTATGACTGTGCCATAGACCTCATCCCGGGGGCAAGGCTGCCGTCCAGCAGGCTACACAACATTTCTGGGCCGGAGAGGGAGGCGATGGAGAGGTATATAAAGGAGTCCCTGAACGCTAGCCTAATTTGGCCATCTCCGACCCCACTCGGGGCCGGGTTTTTCTTCGTTTAAAAGAAGGATGGCTCGCTGTGCCCGTGCATAGACTACCGGGAGCTAAACGCAATTACCATTAAGGACAAGTACCCTCTACCCTTAATCAATTCAGCTTTCGAGCTCCTTCAGCGCTCACGGGTGTTTACTAAGTTGGATCTGAGGAACGGGTATCATTTGGTCCGCATTTGCGAGGGGGATGAATGGAAGACGACATTTAAGACACACCAGGGGCAGTTTGAATACCTGGTGATGCCCTTTGGGCTCACTAACGCCCCCCGCCGTCTTCCAGTGGTTAATCAACGACGTCCTCCACGATATGTTGTCTCAATTCATGTTTGTGTACTTAGATGACATCTTAATTTTCTCCGCTTGCCAAAAGAACATGAAGCCCACATGAGGGCTGTTCTGCAACGGCTCCTGGAGAACCGGCTCTACGTCAAGGCCGAGAAGTGTGAATTTTCAACACCATCCACCACCTTCTTGGGCTTCATAGTAGCCGAGGGGAGACTGATTGCCGACCCGGCCAAGGTGAAGACAGTGCTGGATTGGCCAACTCCCCACTCCCGTAGGGAGCTCCAATGCTTCCTCGGGTTCGCAAACTTTTATCGCCGGTTCATAAGGAACTATAGTGGGGTGGCACTGCCTTTGACTCAGCTGACCTCCATTAAGGTTCCCTTTCACTGGACCGAGGCAGCAGAACAGGCAGTTAACAAATTAAAATGCCTGTTCACGGACACACCCATCTCGGCACAGGTCGACACACAGCTCCAGTTTGTCCTCGAGGTGGATGCATCTGACATGGGGGTTGGCGCTGTGCTGCCACAGCGCATGTCCTCGGATCAGAAGCTCCACCCGTGCGCATTTTTCTCTCGTCGGCTCACGCCGGCCAAGAGAAATTATGACGTAGGGGACAGAGAGCTGCTGGACATTAAATTGGCACTGGAGGAGTGGAGACATTGGTTGGAGGGTGCCATTCACCCTATCATCGTGTGGACCGACCACAAGAATCTCGAATACTTGCGGTCAGCCCGCTGATTAAATGCCAGGCAGGCTCGCTGGTCCTCATTTTTCCAGCGGTTTAATTTCACCATCATGGACCGGCCTGGTGCCCGGAATGTCAAACCGGATGCACTATCACACCAGTTTGATTCCAGGGAGGTAGCCCCCCCCCCCCCACACACACACACACACAAACTATCATCCTGCCTTCGTGTGTCCTTGGTGCCCTGACTTGGGACATTGAGCAGAGGGTCCTGCAGGCACGGTCCCAGTAGCCCGTGCCAGTAGAGTGCCCCCAGAATTGCCTCTATGTCCCGGACTCCCTCCACAGTGATGTTCTCCAGTGGGCCCACACCAGCCATTTCGCCACGTCACGGCATGCCAGACCTGTTTCAGGGGGAAATCTGACTCCTCTCCGCCCTTGGGACTCCTCCACTCCCTCCCCACCCCGGGTCATCCCTGGTCTCATATCGCCGTGGACTTTGTGACCGGACTCCCCCCCTCCTGTGGGAAGACTGTCATCCTTACTATCGTGGATCACTTCTCCAAGGTGGTGCATTTGGTGGCCCTCCCGAAGCTCCCCTCAGCCTTGGAGATGGCGGTCCTGCTGACTGACCATGTGATCAGGGTCCACAGCAACCCCATTGACATCGTGTCTGACTGGGGTCCACAGTTCACGTCCCAGGTCTGGAGGGCCTTTTGTCGGACACTGGGCACAACAGTGAGTCTCTTGTCCAGGAATCCTCCTCAGAGCAACAGGCAGGCAGAGCGCACCAATCAGTCCCTGGAGGCCACCCTGCAGTGCGTAGCAGCCGAAGATCCGGCTTCATGGAGAACGCACCTGACCTGGGTGGAGCATTCCCTTAACTCGGCCGTTTCCTCGGCCACTGGACTCACCCTCACCCCCTTTGAGGTGTCCATGGGCTACACCCCATCCCTTCTCCCCATGACCGAGAGGGAGGTGGCAGTTCCGTCCGTGGCGATCCATGCCTATCGCTACCGATGCGTCTGGAAGTCTACCCGGGCTACCCTGGCACGCACCATGGAATGCACCCGGGCTGCCACTGACCGGAAGCAGGCCCCAGCCCTGAAGTACGCTGTGGGACAGAAAGTCTGGCTGGCGGTGAGTCAGGTCCCGCTGAAGGGGAGATCCAAGAAGCTGTTTCCCCGCATTCTGGGCCCGTTTCCCATCACCCGGATTGTTAATGACATGTCGGTTCAGCTGAAGATCCCTTCTACGCTATGGATGAACCCCACCTTCCACGTATCCCACATCAAGCCCCTCTCGGTCAGTCTTCTCTGCCCCCCCCCCCAAGCCACCTCCTCCTCAAAGAATCATCGACAGCCACCCCGCTTACACAGTCCGCAGAATTCTGGATGTCCGCCATTGGTGTCGGGGATTGCAGTACCTGGTGGACTGGGAGGGCTGCAGCCCGGAGGAACGGTCCTTGACCCCAGCGTCACGGGTTCTGGACAAGTAGATGCTCCGGGTCTTCCACGAAACCCACCTGGAGAAGTCCTCTGGACTGCCAAGAGGCGCTCCTAGAAGGGGGGGGACCCTGTCATGGGCAGCGAGAGCGTGCCCCTCCCCTCCTGCCGCACGTTCACCAACTCATCACTACACCCGAGGCAGAGGACACACCTGCACCCGCTCATCAGCCAGCGTACTTAAGGAGGCTTCCTCCACACAGTCAATGCTGGCTCGTCTGGGTATACTGCCCTACAGCCTTCTCCTCTCGGCGCCACACCAGTAGGCTGCCTTTTGCAACAGCGGCTCGATTCCGAGGTTTTTTTCCCCTTCCTCTCTCTTTTGATCACTTTTTTTTTTTTTTTCACCCCACTTATATCACGGACACACAGATCATCCCAAATGTCTCCTGAGCCGGTGGACGGAGCCACTGTTTATAGCAGGATACGATAAGATACAACAGGGAAGAGCTGCTAGCATTTAACCGCCACCCGGTCCCACTGGAAAAACTCGACATACCGAGAGAATTGAGGCGAAAGCGTCGCGGCTGCCGGGCTGGAGTAAGGCGGAGGACAAGAAATATAAGGTACAGACCCTCCCTTCCATCTGTTGTCATGGGAAATGTACGGTCGATACTGGGAAAGTTAGATGAGCTAGCGGCTATCTCCCGTTACGATAGCACTTACCGGGAGTGCTCTCTCCTTTTGTTTACTGAGACGTGGCTAACTGAACTAGCAGCAGATGCTAACATTGAGCTGGAGGGTTTTCACATGATACGAGCTGACCGAACACCAGAGAGTGGCAAAACTAGGGGCGGTGGAGTGATAATGTATGTTAACAACAACTGGTGCAGACCAGGACATATCACTGTTAAACAACGACACTGCAGCAAAGACATTGAGTTGCTAGCTGTTAGCATGAGGCCTACATATCTCCCGAGAGAACACTCACACGTGATCTGCATTGTTGTTTATGCAAATCCGACGGCGAACGCTGGGACAGCGCGTGACGTCATCCATTCAGTAACCAGCAGGCTGCAGACAGAACACCCAGATGCTCTTCTCCTCATCTCAGGCGATTTCAACCACGTTTCACTGTCTCCCATTCTGCCCACTTTCACCCAGTATGTCACATGCCACACTAGAGACAATAAAACACTGGATTTGTTCTACGCAAACACTAAGGAGGCGTACACCTCATCACAACTCCCCCCACTTGGGAGATCGGATCACAACTTGGTTCATCTCCGACCGGTGTACAAACCCCTAGTGCACAGACAACCTCCGGCCATGCACACTGTGGAGTTATGGTCTGAGGAGACAATGGACACTCTAAAGGACTGTTTTGAAGCCACTGCCTGGAAGCAGCTCTGCGATCCACATGGTGAGGACATCGATGGCCTCATTCACACCTTCACGGGCTACCTCAGCTTCTGTGTGGACAAATCCGTTCCCACCAAGACCATACGGCGTCACTCAAACAACAAACCCTGGATCAACCCTGAGATAAAAACACTTCTGAGAGAGAAGAAGAGGATCTTCAGGTCGGGGAACAGGGAGATGCTGAAGTCCGTACAGAGGGAGCTGAGGAGAAAGATCAGAGAAGGCAAGGACAGCTTCAGGAAGAAGATGGAGGACAAGCTGCAACAGAGCGACATCAGCGGGGTCTGGAGAAACCTCAAAACCATCTCGGGGCTCCAGAATACCTCCCCCCAGGCCACGGGGGGCAGGGAGTGGGCGAACAACCTGAATCTGTTTTTCAATAGATTTGACCAACCGCCCTCCCCCCTGTCTGCACAACAACCACTGCTGCCTCTAAGAAATCAAGTCCTGCTGCCCACTCCCCACTCCACCGACACCCCCCCCACTCCCAACACACAGCCCCCCATCCTGACCCTGACCAAGACCCAGGTGAGGACGGAGCTGAGGAAGATCAAGGCGAGGAAGGCGTCGGGACCGGACGGCATCAGCGCAAAGCTCCTCAAGTCCTGTGCAGACCAGCTGTGTGGGATTGTGACGTATATCTTCAACATGAGCCTGAAACTGGGGAGGGTACCACAGCTGTGGAAAACATCTTGTGTGGTACCTGTACCAAAAACTTCCCACCCCAAAGACCTGAACAGCTACAGACCGGTGGCCTTGACGTCCCACCTGATGAAGACCCTGGAGAGACTGCTCCTTGCTCATCTCCGCCCCCTGGTGGAACCAGCGATGGATCCACTCCAGTTCGCCTACCAGCATGGCATTGGGGTGGAGGATGCGGTGATCTTCCTCCTTCACCGTTCTCTGTCCCACCTGGAGAAGCCCGGGAATATGGTGAGGATCATGTTCTTTGACTTCTCCAGTGCTTTCAACACCATCCAACCGATGATCCTGAAGGACAAGCTGCTGCGCGCAGGGGTGGACCAGCACCTGTCATCATGGATCCTGGACTACCTCACGAACCGGCCTCAGTTTGTGAGAACCCGGGACTGTGTTTCCGACACGATCATCAGTAGCACGGGGGCCCCCCAGGGAACGGTGCTGGCTCCCTTCCTGTTCACTCTTTATACTGCGGACTTCTCACACAACACAACACATTGCCATCTACAGAAGTTCTCTGATGACTCTGCGATCGTTGGTCTCATCTCCAACGGAGATGAAGCTGAGTACAGAGGGCTTATCCAGGACTTTGTGGACTGGTGCCATCGGAACTGCCTCCAGATCAACGCGAGGAAAACTAAGGAGCTGGTGGTGGACTGCCGCAGGCATGGGCAGCCCCTCACAGCACCAGTAAAGATACAGGGAACAGACATCGAGATGGTGACATCCTGTGAGAACCCGGGACTGTGTTTCCGACACGATCATCAGTAGCACGGGAGCCCCCCAGGGAACGGTGCTGGCTCCCTTCCTGTTCACTCTTTATACTGCGGACTTCTCACACAACACAACACATTGCCATCTACAGAAGTTCTCTGATGACTCTGCGTTGATCTGGAGGCAGTTCCGATGGCACCAGTAAATATACAGGGAACAGACATCGAGATGGTGACATCCTACAAGTACCTGGGTATTCATCTGAACAATAAACTAGACTGGTCACACAATACTGACGCACTCTACAAGAAGGGACAGCGCAGGCTGTTCCTGCTGAGGAGACTCAGGTCTTTTGGTGTACAAGGGGCGCTGCTGAAGTCATTCTATGACACGGTGGTGGCATCAGCCATCACTTTTGGAGTGGTCTGCTGGGGCAGTGGCATTACTGCAGCCGATAGGAAGAGACTGAACAAACTGATTAAGAAAGCTAGCTCTGTCCTGGGGCAACGCCTTGATCCGATGGAGGAGATAGGAGAGAGAAGGACGGTGGCTAAACTGTCATCTCTGCTGGAGTCCGAGTTCCACCCTATGCAGGACATACTGGATGCACTGAGGAGCTCATTTAGCAGCAGACTACATCATCCCAGGTGCACAACCGAGAGGTTTCGTAGGTCCTTCCTACCAACGGCTGTCAGACTGTACAACCTAAGCAGGGCTGCTCGCAGAGATAGCAAAAAGACGTAACAAACTAATAGTTTTTTGAATGCAAAAGATGCAATAGACTTACACAATGGTCCTCTCCGGCATACAACTAGGAACATACCGGTCGCTATGGAGGATGAGAATATGTATGGGCACATAATCATACCATGTAGGATAACTAAATAGACGGTTATGCTGTTTCATCCCACCTAGCAACAATGCTCTGCACTGTGTGTGTTTATACTGTATATTTACATATTTATTCCATCTAGCTACAATGCTCTGCACTGGGTGTGTTTATATTTATATATCTATATATTTATTCCATCTAGCTACAATGCTCAGCACTGGGTGTGTTTATATTTATATATCTATATATTTATTCCATCTAGCTACAATGCTCCGCACTGTGTTTTTATATATCTACATATTATTCCATCTAGCTACATTGCTCCGCATTGTGTGTGTTTATACTTGCATATTTATTCCACCTAGCTGCAATGCTCCGTACTGTGGGTGTTTATATATTTACATATTTATTCCATCTAGCTACAATGCTCTGCACTGTGTGTTCATATATTCATATATTTATTCCATCCAGCTACAATGCTCTGCACTGTGTGTCTGTGTGTGTGTGTGTGTGTGTATATATATTTTATAGTAATATGTACATATGTATATTAGCTGCTCTTGCTTGCTTGTTTTTTTTCTTGCCTTCTGATTGTTGCTCTGAGTGTTGCTATCCCTGTGCTGTTGCAATCCTGGAATTTCCCCGTTGTGGGACTAATAAAGGCTTATCTTATCTTATCTTATCTTATCCTATAAGTACCTGGGTATTCATCTGAACAATAAACTAGACTGGTCACACAATACTGACGCACTCTACAAGAAGGGACAGCGCAGGCTGTTCCTGCTGAGGAGACTCAGGTCTTTTGGTGTACAAGGGGCGCTGCTGAAGTCATTCTATGACACGGTGGTGGCATCAGCCATCACTTTTGGAGTGGTCTGCTGGGGCAGTGGCATTACTGCAGCCGATAGGAAGAGACTGAACAAACTGATTAAGAAAGCTAGCTCTGTCCTGGGGCAGCGCCTTGATCCGATGGAGGAGATAGGAGAGAGAAGGACGGTGGCTAAACTGTCATCTCTGCTGGAGTCCGAGTTCCACCCTATGCAGGACATACTGGATGCACTGAGGAGCTCATTTAGCAGCAGACTACATCATCCCAGGTGCACAACCGAGAGGTTTCGTAGGTCCTTCCTACCAACGGCTGTCAGACTGTACAACCTAAGCAGGGCTGCTCGCAGAGATAGCAAAAAGACGTAACAAACTAATAGTTTTTTTGAATGCAAAAGATGCAATAGACTTACACAATGGTCCTCTCCGGCATACAACTAGGAACATACCGGTCGCTGTGGAGGGTGAGAATATGTATGGGCACATAATCATACCATGTAGGATAACTAAATAGACGGTTATGCTGTTTCATCCCACCTAGCAACAATGCTCTGCACTGTGTGTGTTTATATATTTACATATTTATTCCATCTAGCTACAATGCTCTGCACTGGGTGTGTTTATATTTATATATCTATATATTTATTCCATCTAGCTACAATGCTCTGCACTGGGTGTGTTTATATTTATATATCTATATATTTATTCCATCTAGCTACAATGCTCCGCACTGTGTTTTTATATATCTACATATTATTCCATCTAGCTACATTGCTCCGCACTGTGTGTGTTTATATACTTGCATATTTATTCCACCTAGCTGCAATGCTCCGTACTGTGGGTGTTTATATATTTACATATTTATTCCATCTAGCTACAATGCTCTGCACTGTGTGTTCATATATTCATATATTTATTCCATCCAGCTACAATGCTCTGCACTGTGTGTCTGTGTGTGTGTGTGTGTGTATATATATATTTTATAGTAATATGTACATATGTATATTAGCTGCTCTTGCTTGCTTGTTTTTTTTCTTGCCTTCTGATTGTTGCTCTGAGTGTTGCTATCCCTGTGCTGTTGCAATCCTGGAATTTCCCCGTTGTGGGACTAATAAAGGCTTATCTTATCTTATTTCAGGCAAGCAGGTCAACTTTAGAACGAGTATAGACACGTCGTCTAACAGTTCTGTATTTCTCTGTTTCTGGTTGCTGCCATCATGCGGGGGTGTCTCGGGACTGCGTGCGCTCTCCTGCCACCTCATCACTTTCCCCCAGCAACGAAACTTCACCCCAGTCAGGCACTCCAAGCTCATCCCCCTTCCCTACTGGTTCGTCTATTCCCCACTGGAGTTCTGCTGGTCCTCTCCCGGAGTCCCGAGTAAGTGGTAATTTGGATCGCCCATTTTCCCTTCTCTGCTTCTCCGCTGACAGCTCTCGCTTTTCTCTCCGCAGGTGGATTGAATCTTCTGGCAAGTGGCTGTTTCCTTAGCGAAGCGCTGTTTTTCCTATTTAACAAATCATTGAACGTTCCCCTCCTTGTGTGGCTCCGTCTTGTACTTGCATCGTGCACTTGAGCTGTCAGCTAATCATGACATAATCTTAAAATCTGTTTCCTTTACCTTAGGTGGAATAGGCCACTTCAGAAAGTTATAATTTTTTTTCTTTGGCAAGAAGTTTTCCAGCAGTTCCAATCTCCTTGGTGTTCCAAAATCTACACAAAGTTTCTCTTTAAATGCATTTCCAATGACTTCATTATAGCACTTTTTTTTTTTCAAAATTTTAACTCCTCCTATTTTTAACTCTGGTAACTGAGTGGACACCTTGGAATAAGATCAAATATTCCTGATGAACTGAACCAAGTACTGAGTGGTACATGGGTATACTTTTCAGTCGGTCAACATTTCTATTAAAGAACTATTTTTTTAAAATTAATTTTATGCAATATTCAAATTTTTTGAGAAACTGAATTTGGGGTTTTCATGGGCTGTAAGCCATAATCATCAAAATTAAAATAAATAAACACTTGAAATATTTCAGTCTCTGTGTAATGAATCTATATAATACACGTGGACAAAATTGTCGGTACCCCTCTGTTAATGAAAGAAAAACCCACAATGGTAACAGAAATAACTTGAATCTGACAAAAGTGGTAATAAATAAAAATTCTATGAAAATTAACCAATGAAAATCAGACAATGCTTTTGAATTGTGGTTCAACAGAATTATTTTAAAAAACAAACTCATGAAACAGGCCTGGACAAAAATGATGGTACCCTTGTGGAGAGTGTAAATGACGGAGGCAGATTTATGCAGCAGACGACTTTATTCACTCCCACATCAGTCATACACAGAAAAAGCATGTCTCAATACACCAGGGTCTCTCCTTTGATGTCAACTGCCCCTCTCACATCTGCATGACATCTCGCATCACAATGCATTCATCCCTTCTCCCCCAACTCCTTCTTCCTGCTACCTCACCATAATCTCCATACCTATTGTCCTTCTCCGTTCACCCTCTGCATCCAGTCTGAGATGATTAACCCAGCCTCTACACCCTTAACTTAATATTTTGTTGCACAACCTTTTGAGGCAATCACTGCAATCGAACGATTTCTGTAACTGTCAATGAGACTTCTGCACCTCTCAGCAGGTATTTTGGCCCACTCCTCATGAGCAAACTGCTCCAGTTGTCTCAGGTTTGAAGGGTGCCTTCTCCAGAAGGCATGTTTCAGCTCCTTCCACAGATGTTCAATAGGATTTAGATCAGGGCTCATAGAAGGCCACTTTAGAATAGTCCAATGTTTCGCTCTTAGCCATTCTTGCGTGTTTTTAGCTATGTGTTTTGGGTCATTATCCTGTTGCTAGACCCATGACCTTCGACTGAGACCAAGCTGTCTGACACTGGGCAGCACATTTCTCTCTACAATACCTTGATAGTGTTGAGATTTCATTGTACCCTGCACAGATTCAAGACACCCTGTGCCAGATGAAGCAAAGCAGCCCCAGAACATAACAGAACCTCCTCCATGTTTCACTGTAGGGACGGTGTTCTTTTCTTGGTATGATTCATTTTTGCATCTGTGAACACAGAGCTGATGTGCCTTGCCAAAAAGTTCCAGTTTTGTCTCGTCTGTCCATAGGATATTCTCCCAGAAGCTTTGTGGCTTGTCAACATGCAGTTTGGCAACTTCCAGTCTGGCTTTTTTATGATTTGTTTTCAACAGTGGTGTCCTCCTTGGTTGTCTCCCATGAAGTCCACTTTGGCTCAAACAACGACGGATGGTGCGATCTGACACTGATGTACCTTGACCTTGGAGTTCACCATGAATGTGTTTAGAGGTTGTTCTAGGCTCTTTTGTTACCATTCGTATTATCCGTCTCCTCCTGCAGCCACGTCCAGGGAGGTTGGCTACAGTCCCGTGGATCTTAAATTTCTGAATAATATGTGCAACTGTAGTCACAGGAACATCAAGCTGCTTGGAGATGGTCTTATAGACTTTACCTTTAACATGCTTGTCTATAATTTTCTTTCTAATCTCCTGAGACAACTCTCTCCTCTGCTTCCTCTGGTCCATGTTTAGTGTGGTACACACCATGTCACCAAACAGCACAGTGGCTACTTGTCACCCTTTAAATAGGCCGACTGACTGATTACAAGTTTGTAGACACCTGTGATGTTAATTAGAGGACACATCTTGGTTGAACATGTCCCTATGGTCACATTATATTCAATCTTTTCTAGGGGTACCATCATTTTTGTCCAGGCCTGTTTCATGAGTTTGTTTTTTAAAGTAATTCTATTAAACCACAATTCAAAAGCATTGTCTGATTTTCATTGGTTAATTTTCATAGAATTTTTATTTATTACCACTTTTGTCAGATTCAAGTTATTTCTGTGACCATTGTGGGTTTTTCTTTCATTAACAGAGGGGTACCAACAATTTTGTCCACGGCTGTTTATAGGTTTCACTTTCTGAAATGAGTGACAAAAAATATTGAACTTTTTCATGATATTCTAATTTTTTGAGATGTACCTGTAGAATATCACTGCAGTAAACTGGGAAAAAAAAAAAAAAAAGCATTTGCTTTAAAATCTGGAATTCTTCCCACAACTTTTAGTGCAGAAAACAAAAAAATATCACAACTTTTTAAAAAAACGCTCCCACAAATTCAGGCTTTTTGGCCCGCAATAATTATAAAATCATCCAGCAACATCCTGGAGGGACTGAAATTTGCACGAGAAGAGCTAATCATTTCTCAGATCAGCTAAATCCTTACAGGCAGCATATTTATTCTGTGGTGTACTCCCATAGCTTTAACTCATACTGGCAAACTAGCAACCAGCTAACTTCAGACAATTCCCCATTGAAATCAATAATATATTGACCTTGTTTTGGAGGGAGTTTGTCCTTTTATTTGACAACCAATTTAATATTGTTTGTTGTCCTTGTGGATTTTCTCTCACTTGTGAGCTCAATTCAACTTTATTTATATAGTGCCATTTCACAAAAACAGTCATCTCATAGCACCCACAATTGCAGAAAGACCCCAGCAATCAGGCGATCCCCTGTGAGCAAGCGCTTGGCGACGGTGGAGAGGAAAAACTCCCTTTTAACAGGAAGAAACCTCCAGCAGAACAAGGCTCAAAGAGGGGCAGTCATCTGCTGTGACTGGCTGGGGGGTGAGGAGCTGAATGCATTCTAGACAAGCAGCCCCACCTGCTGTGGCCACCAGCCGCCCAGAACTGACTCAGACTGAGAGAAGGCCCAAGGACCGGTTGGGCAATACCAAGTCTGCAGCGGGGGGTCGGGTACATTGTCTGATTATTAGAGATGTCAATTTTCATTGCTTGCAAATGAAAAAAAAAAAAGAGAACTTCTTCATACTTACTTGTAGATATATTTTTCATCAATTATAATTATCTGATTATGGGGGGGTTATATTGGTAGGATTTGATGGGGGAGGGGGGGTTGCAACACCTCCAACACCCCCCCAATAAATTAAGTGGAAAAAGGAGCTTCTGTGCTTCCTCCCAAATCATCTGAAGGTGTAGCAGGTGCCTCTAAGCTCAACGACATCAAACTCATTCGGAAAAGAGTCTGCAGCACACTGTCCAATTTACAGCTATTATTGGTGAACACACTGATGTTTCAACACTGTCTGTGTGACTCTGACCAAGTAACACTGAAGAAGACAGTGTTGAAACGTCAGTCTGTGCACCAATAAAGGCTGTAAATTGGACAGTGTGCTCCACACTCTTCCTGCATCAATTACGCCTATGATGGTGCCTATTCAGGTGCCTATTGTAGCACCTGATAATCTAATTCCTAAGTTGGTTAATAGCATCGGTTCATTAAGCTCTAACGTACGGTCTAATCTAAAAAATCTTGGTGTCATTTTCGATCAATCGATGGGTTTTGATCAGCATGTCAAATCTCTGACCCGGAGTTGTTTTTTCCACCTTAGGAATATATCCAAAATTAGGTCATTGGTTTCCTATAGTCAGTTAGAAATCATTATTCATGCCTTTGTTTCTTCACGTTTGGACTACTGTAACGCTCTTTTCACATGTCTTAGCAAATCCTCTTTACACCGCCTACAGTTAATCCAGAACGCTGCTGCAAGATTACTAACTAGAAAAGCACTCGGAGAGCACAGACCTCCGCCAAGCGCCACAGTTCCCCCCATACACTGTTTGTGGGTACGTTTTCAGATTCCTTGACCATGAAAACATATGACTAGCAATTGGATTCACAATGATAGGATTAGTGGTTCAGTAGTTATTGAGGAAAATGGTATTTTCCGTAATGGCGGTTTTGCGCCACAGTTCCCCCCATACAGTGTTTGTGTGTACGTTTTCAGATTCCTTGACCATGAAAACATATGACTAGCAATTGGATTGACAAGGATAGGATTAGTGGTTTAGTAGTTATTCACGAAAATGGCATTTTGCATAATGGCGGTTTTCTTGTGGACGGTGATCCGGATCACCACCAAAATGTAATCATGTGTAGGATACCCCATTTGTGACAATGTGTGAAACTTTCATGAAAATCTGTCCATAACTTTTTGAGTTATCTTGCTAACAAACAGACAGACAGACAAACAAACAGACAAACCAACGCCGATGAAAACATAACCTCCTTGGCGGAGGTAACTAGGTCCAGTAGATTCTGTCATATCACTCCTGTTTTGGCCTCCTTGCATTGGCTTCCTGTAAATTATAGAATTGATTTTAAAGCTCTTGTTCTTACTTACAAAGCCATTCAAGAAGAGGTGCCTTTTTATATTAGTGGCCTGCTCTTTCTACACCAGCCCAGCAGGTCTCTCAGGTCTTCTCATCAGAATCTATTGGTAGTCCCTAGCACTAGGCTCAGAACCAAGGCAATAGAGCCTTTGCTGCTGTTGCTCCCAGACTGTGGAACTCCTTACCTTTTGAACTTAGATCTGCACCTCCCATTGGTGTTTTTAAGAAGCAACTAAAGACCCACCTTTTTAGCCTGGCTTTAAATGTTGCTTGGGCCTCAGTCGTCTTCCATATCTGCTGTAAGCGGGCTTTACCACCCCCGCGGCATCTTCCCACTGTGGAGCTGCTGTTTGAGGATTAGAACTGTTAGTCAATCTCTGTGGGTGTTCTGGGGAATGCTCTCTTGGGGGTCTGCCGCGTCGAGGAGCCCTCGCCAGCTGCAGCACTTCGTCAGCCAGCACAAAAGCGGGTTTGAGCCTGTTTATACAAATCATTTCTTTCCTGCCCCCCAAATCTAGCAAAAAATGCTTGTCCCCTGTTTCCAGCACTCTGTATCGTCCGTCATAAGGTGGGTGTAAGGGTGGGCGGTGTGCATCATGTCTGACAAAAACAAATTCCGCATTTTTTAAAGCTTTAGGCACAAAAACGCGCGGGAAGCTGTGATGAACTGGGCCAGGGAGCGTGCTCGCTCCCGTGTCGCTCTGCAACTGCTGAGCAGGGGGGCACTCTGGCACAGGATTATCCGGGAGAAACTCCCCGGGCAGCCGGAGTGGCTGCGCAAAAACCAACTCAGCTGGGGAGGCTTTTAAATCCTCTTTAGGTGCAGAATGCAACCCCAATAAAACCCATGGTAGCCTGTCCACCCAATTTGCATCCGTAAGCGACGCTCTGAGGGCTGCTTTCAATGACCTATGGAAACGTTCGCATAAACCATTAGCCTGCGGGTTGTATGCGGTAGTGCGGTGGATCGTTATCCCCAGGCTGCGGGCCATCGCTGACCAGAGCTCGGAAACAAATTGAGGACCTCTGTCAGACGTAATGTCCGACGGAACTCCGAAACGCGCTACCCATGCTGTTAGAAACGCGCGCGCCACCTCCTCGGCTGTGGTTGATGCCAGTGGGACCACTTCCAGCCAACGCGTGGTGCGGTCCACCATTGTCAAAAGGTGTGTGCACCCCTGTGACGGCGGGAGGGGGGCCTACGAGGTCGACATGCACGTGATCGAATCGCTTAGCCGGAATGTGAAAAGGCTCCAAGGGAGCTCTAGTGTGTTTGTGTATTTTGGCTCGCTGACAAGCCACGCAGGCTGTTGCCCACTCCTTGACTTGCTTGCGCAGGCACGGCCATACAAATTTCTCTCCTACCATTTTGACCGAATGAATTGAGTCAAAAACGCGGCAGCGCCACGTGGTTGGCACCACCGGGCGCGGTCGCCCCATGGAGACATCGCAGATTAGGGGGGGCATACCATCTTGTAGCACCCTGTTCTCCAGCCTTAACCCTGTTGGTCCAGACTGGAGCGTGCACACGTCCGCGTCGGCAACTTGATCCGCGGCCATGGCTGCATAATCTATCCCTACGCGGACTGGGGCCGTGCGCACTTCCGCGTCGCTAACCTGGTCCACAGCCATGGCTGCAAAATCTACCTCTGCGCGGGCTGGAGCCACCACGGCGTGCGAGAGGCAGTCCGCCACTACATTAAGTTTACCCGCTACATGCTGGATATCGGTAGTAAACTCCGAGATGGCGGCCAGCTGTCTCTGCTGCCGGCCCGACCACGGTTTTGTAATCTTGGCCATCGCGAAAGTCAGCGGCTTGTGATCCACGAACGCGGTGAAACTGCGTCCCTCCAGCCAAAACTGGAAATGGCGAATGGCCAAGTGGAGAGCTAACAACTCCCTGTCGAATGCGCTGTATTTTCGTTCACTATCGCGCAAGGTCCTGCTGAAAAAGGCGAGCGGTTGCCAAGCACCTGCTACATACTGTTCCACGACCGCTCCTATGGCCACGTCTGACGCGTCAGTAGTGAGCGCTATGCGGACCATTGGGTCTGGATGTGCCAACAACGCAGCGTTTGCCAAGGCTATTTTGATTTCAGCGAATGCGCGCTCCCGCTCCGGAGACCATTCGATTTTGTTTGTGGGTTTTTGTTTTTTTAGTGCAGCATACAATGGTTGCATGAGCTGCGCTGCGTGAGGGAGGAAACGGTTATAAAAATTCACCATTCCCAAAAACTCCTGTAACGCTTTGACCGTTTGTTGTTGGGGAAAATTTGTTATTGCGCGCACTTTGTTGGGCAGAGGAACTGCTCCTTCTGGAGAGACGCGATGCCCCAAAAAATCAATCTGCGCCACCCCGAACTGACACTTCGCTGGGTTATTAACCCGTGCTCTGCCAACCTCCGGAAAACTGCTGTGAGGTGGTTTTCGTGTTCGACTTCGGACGCGGTGGCTACCAATATGTCGTCCAAGTAGACGAACACGAAGGGGAGGTCGCGCAGAACCGCGTCCATCATGCGTTGGAACGTCTGCGCTGCACCTTTAATCCCAAACAGCATGCGCAAAAACTCAAAAAGCCCAAAAGGAGTTATTACCGCTGTTTTGGGTATGTCCTCAGCGCGCACTGGAACCTGGTGGTAACCGCGTACCAAATCTATTTTAGAAAAAATGCGCACCCCCGCCAAATGCACCGAAAAATCTTGGATGTGCGGGATCGGATAGCGGTCGTGCGCTGTAGCGTTATTCAAACTGCGGAAATCACCGCAAGGTCGCCACGAGCCATCAGCCTTTGGGACCATATGGAGCGGCGAAGCCCAGGGGCTCTTCGACCTCCTGATGATGCCCAGTCTTTCCATGTTGGCGAACTCCTCGCGCGCTATGGTCAGTTTAGCTGAGTCCAAGCGCCGAGCTTTTGCAAAAACGGGTGGGCCAGTGGTAGTAATAAAATGTTCCACCCCATGTTTAGCCACTGTCGCCGAAAACGTTGGGACCGTGAGTGCTGGGAACTGATTGAGGAGTGTGTGGAACTTACCACCCGCAGCTGTGACGTTGGCTTGTGCAGTTGGCGGGGCCACTCGAGCTGTGCAGGGAATAGAATAAAAGGAGAGTGCATTAACCAGGCGTCTGTTAGCAAGATCAACCAATAAACCATGTGAGCACAAAAAATCAGCCCCTAACATGTTGAAATTGACTGCCGCTACAACAAAAGTCCACTCGAATGTACGGCCCTGCAAAGACAGAAGCAGAGTCCTCTCACCAAAGGTCTTAATCGCCGAGCCGTTCGCTGCTGTCACCTGGGGACCACTGGAAGGCGCCAGCCGGTCCGCGTAGGAAGGCATGATGAAGCTCAGCTGGGAGCCTGTGTCCACGAGGAATTGCCTCCCCGAGCGTGCGTCCTTCAGGTACAGAAGCTTGTTCTCTTCTCCGAGGGCCACGGCTGCTACCGGCCCCCAGGCGCTTGACGTGGCACGGTGGGATGCACTTGCGTGCCCTCTCTGCGAAACGGCAATGGTAGAAGCAAAGGACATCGTCCGCTCCGTGTCGCCTGGCCCTTGCTGCTGCCGTCGTCGGTGAGTCTGGTGCTGCAGCCTCTGGCCCCATGCCATCTCCGGACGTCGCGTCTAGCTCTGCTGCTGTGGCCGAAGCTGCGCTCCGTTTGTGGGCGTCGACGAGTCGCTGCGCCTCCTGGCTCAGTTCGTGGTAGTCTCGTCGGGCCAACAGCGGTGAACCGGCCAGGGTCACTCTCACCGCTGACGGTAGGGTCCTGAGGAAAAGGTGGGTGAAGATAAAGCTGTCATCATCGGAGTCTCTCAACCTCATCATCTTCCCCATCAGGTCTGTGGGTCTGTCGTTCTCAAACTCCGTCAACGCCAGGAGCCCCTCTGCTCGCTGTTGCACCGAGGGGGTGAAGTGGCTGATAAGCGCAGCCTTCAATGTGCCGTACTTGTCGCTGTCCGGTGGGTGGTTGACCAGGCTCTCCACCCTCTGGACTGTGTGGTTGTCCAGCTTTGCCACCACATAGTAGAATTTTGTGTCGTCTCTCGAAATTCTCCGGAGGTTGAACTGCGCCTCGACCGCGCTAAACCAGGAGCGCGGACTGTTCTGCCAGAAGTCCGGCAGCTGGAACGTGGCGGCATTCGTCAGGCTGGCTTCTGACGAGTCCGGCTCAGGAGAATTACTTCTGCTCATGCTTCGTCGTAAGGTCACCAGTGTGGAGAGTTGTGAAGGACGAGACTGAGTGTATTCCTCAGGTTCAGCTTTATTCACAATGACATTCTCCAACATTCAAAAGCAGAAAAAGAGGATGAATCATCTCACATCTGTCCTTTTATACCAGGACATCAAACATACAATCACATGGTGCTTAATCAAACATACAGTCACATGGTACTTAATCCCAGTCACAATGTAACTTCCCCCAATCTTCACACCATCCACCTCCGAGTCTCCGGTGGTCAGGAAATCTCTCAAGGCCATCTCCTTGAAACAAAAGGCCAGATCTCACACCCTCCCGTTACCTCTGGAAGGCTCAGCCCCTTTGTTCCCCTGAGATGTGAAGTATACAATAAGCATACAGTGATATATCTGTGGAGCATCTGAAATCAACACATGTACATATACTGTATGTATGCCACACTGTGTACTTTTTTTTTTTACTGTTTTATGTGCCTGTGTTCTTGTTTTTTTTTTTTGTTTTTTACCATGTTAAGCACTTTGCGACTCTGTGAAAAGTGCTCTATAAACTAGAAAAGCACTCGGAGAGCGCAGACCTCCGCCAAGCGCCACAGTTCCCCCCATACAGTGTTTGTGTGTACGTTTTCAGATTCCTTGACCATGAAAACATATGACTAGCAACTGGATTGACAATGATAGGATTAGTGGTTGAGTAGTTATTCACAAAAATCGCATTTTCCGTAATGGCGGTTTTCTTCTGGACGGTGATCCGGATCACCACCAAAATCTAATCATCTGTAGGATACCCCATTTCTGACAATCTCTGAAAATTTCATGAAAATCCGTCCATAACTTTTTGAGTTATCTTGCTAACAAACAAACAAACAGACAAACAGACACACAGACAAACCAACGCCGATGAAAACATAACCTCCTTGGCGGAGGTAATAAACTTATGATTATTATCATGGCCACTATGTCCCAACAAGGCTGCGATGTCAGCAAGGAGGTGGCGGAGTCATGTTTTGGGCTGGAATCATGGGGAGAGAACTGGTAGCCCCCTTTAGGGTCCTTGAAGGTGTGAAAATGACCTAGGCAAAGTATACATAGTTTCTCCATGGTACAAAAAGAAGAACCGTTTCTTCAATGGCAAAATTATCTTCATGCATGACAATACACCATCTCATGTTGCAAAGAATACCTCTGTGTCACTGGCTGCTATGGACATAAAAGGAGAGAAACTCATGGTGTGGCCCCATCCTCCCCTGACCTCAACCCAAGTGAGAACCTTTAGAGCATCCCCAAGCATAAGATCTACGTATGAGGGTGGGAGGCAGTTCACATCAAAACAGCAGCTGTGAGAGGCTATTCTGGCATCTTGCAAAGAAATTCAAGCAGAAACTCTCCAGAAACTCACAAGTTCAATGGATGCAAGAACTGTGAAGGTTATATCAAAGAAGAGGTCCTATGTTAACATGTAACTTGGCCTCTTAAGATGTTTTTGATTGAAATAGCTTTTGGTTTCAGTAAATATGACCTAATGCTGCAAATTCAACAAATGACCATTTTCAGTTCTTAACAACCAATTCAATGTTTTGATCTGTTTGGCATACAGTGTATTAAAAAAACATAATCAGAAATTTCCTGAGACAGGTAAATTAGCCTCAACATTTTACTGAAAATTATTACAATATTAACAAGTGAAGGGGATAGTAAGTTTTACAAATATTGTTTAAGTGTTGGTGGAAACAACAAAATTCCAAATATAATTATGAAAATAATAGTTTGCCCATAACAAACAATAAAGTACATCTATCTATCTATCTATCTACAAACACCATGTTCAAGCTTAAGGGTGTCCATATGTGCACCTGGCACCAGGACACCCGAGGTTGCAGGACGATGATTGATTTTGTTATCGCGTCATCAGACCTGCAACTGTATGTCTTGGACACGGGTAAAGAGAGGTGCAGAGGTGTTAACTGATGACCACCTGGTGGTGAGTTAGATGACAGGGGCGGAAACCACTCAGACCTGGAAGACCTAAACGTATAGTGAGGGTGTGCTGGGAATGTCTGGCTGAGGCCCCTGTACTGGGGGTCTTCAACTCCCACCTCCGGAAGAACTTCAACCACATTCCAAGGGAGTCTGGAGACATGGAGTCTGAATGGGCCATGTTCTCCACCTGAGGTGTACCAACAGGCCAAGCAGAGTGTAGCTTGGGTGGTTGCTGAAGCAAAAACCTGGTTGTGGGAGGAGTTTGGTGAGGTCATGGAACAAGGCTTTCGGTTGGACTCAAAGAAATTCTGGTAAACCATCTGGCGACTCAGGAGAGGGAAGCAGCTCCCCATCTACACTGTGTTTGGTGCGGATGGGGCACGGCTGACTTCAACTGGGGACATTGTTGAGTGGTGGAAGAAATACTTCGAGGATCTCGTCAATCCCACTGACACGCCTTCTATCGAGGAAGCAGGGTTTGAGGACGAGGGGAACAACTAGCCCATCACAGGGATTGAGGCTGCCCAAGTGTTTAAAAAACTCTTTGGTGGCCGGGCCCCGGGGGTGGACGAGATTCAGCCCGAGTATCTCGAGGCCCTGGATGTTGTAGGACTGTCATGGTTGACACGCCTCTGCAATGTTGCATGGAAGTCAGGAACAGTGCCTTTGGCATGGCAAACCGGGGTGGTGGGTTCTCTTTTTAAAAAGGGGGACCGGAGGGTGTGTTCCAACTTCAGGGGGATCACACTTCTCAGCCTCCTTGGGAAGGGCTATGCCAGGTTACTGCAAAGGAGAGTCCAACCGCTGGTCTAACGTTGGATTCAGGAGGAGCAATGTGGTTTTCGTCCTGGCTGTGGCAAATCGGACCAGCTCTTTACCCTCTCGAGTATGCTTGAGGGCTTGTGGGAGTTTGCCCAACCAGTCCAAATGTGTTTTGTGGACTTGGAGAAAGCATTTGACTGTGTCCCTCATGGTCTCTTGTGGGGGATGCTGCAGGAGTATGGGGTATCGGGCTCGTTGTTATGAGTGGACTCACCCTTAGAGATAGGGCAAGGACCTCAGTCAACCGGGAGAGGCTCAGAGTAGAACCGTTGCGCCTTCATATCAAAAGGAGCCAGTTGAGGTGGTTTGGGCATCTGATCAGGATGCCTCTGGAACGCCTCCCACTTGAGATGTTTTGGGCACGTCTAACTGGGAGGAGACCCCAGGGCAGACCCAGGACATGCTGGAGAGACTATATCTCCCAGCTAGCCTGGGAACGTCTTGGTATCCTCTCTGAAGAGCTGGAGCAGGTGGCCGGGGAGAAGGAAGTTTGGGTTTCTCTGCTTGAGCTGCTGCCTCTGCGACCCCAGCCTCCGGAAAAGCGGTAGAAGATGGATAGATGGATAATGACATTAATTTTAAAGAAAGAAATCTTAGTTCAATCTTTATTAAAACAACTGAAGAAAACTAAAACAGAGATATTGTTATTAAATGTTAAAATAAAACATTAAGTGATTGTGATGAGACAGATACGAAAACAGTGAAATAGATCATTGAGGGAATTTCCAAACTCACATCTTCAACTCATCGTTCCAAACAGGACAATTTCCTAATAAAATTAAAACTGCAAAGGTTATTCCATGATATAATGTGTGCATTTGTTAGTGTTACTAGGAATATAAAAAAAGTTGCATATTAGTATATTTTAATATTTGAAAGATAAACTAAGCAAGTAAGTAAAACCTAAAAGATGTTTAATATTTTTATGCAATGACCATAAAGAAATTATGTTTACTAATACAAGCAAAGATATCTTAGGAAAGGCAACCCATCACCACCCATGACAAAAAAACTTACACATGCATTATGTAACTCCTCCCAGTGAAACAAAAAATGATAAATTATATTCAAAATTCTTAGATTGCATTTCAAATTGTGAGAAAATATGTAATAACATTTATCTATTAACAATCGATGATCAGCATTCAAATGCAATTAGTGTTTCAAAACAGGCATAACGTCACAACTTACACATGCTATTTCATAACAAATTCATTACGCGAAAATTCTCAAGTACATTACTTATAACGAGAAAAAAAATCTTAAATCGGAATGGGTCTTCCAATCACTAATTGCTGTAATCGGGGCCGACTGTGATGAACTTTGATTGACTGGCATCTGAATTTGACCATGTCCATCGATCGCTTTGAATGCAGCATAAGCGAGTAGTTCGAGCTCTTTGTAGCCACAATTTTGAGATGTTTCTGTTTTGAACAGTGTTCAACTAAGGCAACACAACCACGAGATCCATAACTCAAGAAATCGTTGCAATAAACACACTGGGCTTTCCCTGGTACTTCACATTTCGCTATGAAGTCGGCCATTTTTTCAACCACAACTTCGGTATTTTTACCGATCTTTACAGTCATTGACACAGTTCTTTCAAGCCATTCCCAGCGAAACTTGTTCCTTATCCCTTTGTCGATTTCTAAAATTCTTGCTTTATTGTCTTTCGTGAGTTTTAGGTTCACCATTTTCACGAAATCAGGAAAACTCGGTTGATTGAACTGTCCGCCATTTGCATTTCGCTCCGGTGTTGGATATGACAAAGGAATAACAAAATCGCCGATTGGTTGCTTCAATAACTATCAGCCAATCAGTGGCCTTGTTACATTACATTACTGATCTCGCTGGGTAGCGCGTTTTGCGCGGTGGCTTTTAGCAGCCGATCGAAAATACGACTCGCTGCTCTTAACATACCTCACCCCCCCCCCTAAAATTTTCTCCTCGAATTTAGACGATTCACGACAATGACCCTAGACATGATCAAATCCGAGGAATTCCGCGGATCCGTGGAGGATTCTCATCTCTGTTAATGTGTGCATTTGTTAGTGTTACTAGGAATATAAAAAAGTTGCATATTAGTATATTTTAATATTTGAAAGATAAACTAAGAAAGTAAGTAAAACCTAAAAGATGTTTAATATTTTTATGCAATGACCATAAAGAAATTATGTTTACTAATAAAAGCAAAGATATCTTAGGAAAGGCAACCCATCACCACCCATGACAAAAAAACTTACACGCTGCACGGTGGCGCAGTGGTTAGCACTGCGGCAGCACAGTTTACCCTTGGCCGGGGGATTGTGGGGATTGTGGGATCGTGGGTTCGATCCCAGCCCCCGACCAACAGTGATCTGTGTGGAGTTTGCATGTTCTCCCCGTGTTGCGTGGGTTTACTCCGGGATTTCTCCGGTTTCCTCCCACATGCCAAAAACATGCATGTTAGGTTAATTGGCTGTTCTAAATTGTCCCTAGGTATCTGTTTCCTATAGGCCCTTAGAATAGATGGTTAGTATTAATGAAAGCGCTTTGAGTGGTCTTTGTGACTAGAAAAGCGCTATATAAGTGCAGGTTAGTTAGTTAGTTAGTTAGTTAGTACAGTGCGGTAAAAAAGTATTTAGTCAGCCACCAATTGTGCAAGTTCTCCCACTTAAAAGATGAGAGAGGTCTCCAATTTTCATCATAGGTATACCTCAACTATGAGAGACAAAATAAGAAAAAAAAAATCCAGAAAATCACATTGAAGGATTTTTAATTAATTAATTGGTAAATTCCTCGGTAAAATAAGTATTTGGTCAATAACAAAAGTTCATCTCAGTACTTTTCAGTACAGAAGATTCCGGTTCCGGTTCCGCCGGACCGGTGGCGCCACACGAGTAGGCTGCCTGTTGCAACAGCCTTTTTTTTTTTATCTTCCTTCTTCTTTCTACACCTTTCACTCTGTATATATATCACGGACGCACGGATCGCCCCGGGGGTCTCCCGGGTCGGCGGACGGAGCCACGGTTTGCAGCGGGAGACGTTACAGCGGGGAGGAGCTAGTGCTAGCTAGCACTTGGCCGCCGCCCGGTGCTAATGGGAAACTCGACATACCAGGAGCTGTAGCGAAAACGACGCGGGTGCCGGGCTGGAGTTTAGGCGGCGTGCAAGAAATATAAGACAGAATAATAAAGAGTGATGGCAAGAACCAAGCAGACCACCCGTAAAATCTACTGGAGGAAGAAGCCCCCCAGGAGACAGCTAGCCACCAGGGCTGCTCGGAGAGGCGCTCCGGCCACCGGCAGAGTGAAGAGGCCTCGCCGTCACAGGCCCGTGGCTCTGCGAGAGATCCGTCGCTACCAGAAATCCACGGAGCTGCTCATCCGTAAGCTGCCCGTCCAGCGCCTGGTGAGGGAGATCGCTCAGGACTTCAAGACCGTCCTGCGTTTCCTGAGCTTCGCCGTCATGGCTCTGCAGGAGACCAGCGAGGCCCACCTGGTGGTCTCTTCTTCGCTAAGGGGGCCACCATCATGCCCAAAGACTTTCAGCTGGCCTGCCGCATCCGCGGAGAGAGAGCTTAGACTTTCTGCTGCACATTCACCAACCAACCATAATGCTCTGCACTGTGTGTCTATATACTGTATATACATTTATAGTAATATGGACATATGTTTACTAGATGTTGTTTTTTCTTGCCTTCTGATTGTTGCTCTGAGTGTTGCTATCCCTGTGCTGTTGCAATCCTGGAATTTCCCCATTGTGGGACTAATAAAGGATTATCTTATCTTATCTTATCTTACTTTGTTATATACCCTTTGTTGGCAATCACAGAGGTCAAACGTTTTCTGTAAGTCTTCACAAGGCTTTCGCACACTGTTGCTGGTATTTTGGCCCATTCCTCCATGCAGATCTCCTCTACAGCAGTGATGTTTTGGGGCTATCGCTGGGCAACGCAGACTCTCAACTCCCTCCAAAGATTTTCTATGGAGTTGAGATCTGGAGATTGGCTAGGCCACTCCAGGACCTTGAAATGCTTCTTATGAAGCCACTCCTTCGTTGCCCGGGCGGTGTGTTTGGGATCATTGTCATGCTGAAAAACCCAGCCACATTTCATCTTCAATGCCCTTGCTGGTGGAAGGAGGTTTTCACTCAAAATCTCACGATACATGGCCCCATTCATTCTTTCCTTTACACGGATCAGTCGTCCTGGTCCCTTTGCAGAAAAACAGCCCCAAAGTATGATGTTTCCACCCCCATGCTTCACAGTAGGTATGGTGTTCTTTCTCCTCCAAACATAACAAGTTGAGTTTTTGCCAAAAAGTTCTATTTTGGTTTCATCTGACCATATGACATTCTCCCAATCCTCTTCTGGATCATCCAAATGCTCTCTAGCAAACTTCAGACGGGCCTGGACATGTACTGGCTTAAGCAGGGGGACACATCTGGCACTGCAGGATTTGAGTCCCTGGCGGCATAGTGTGTATCTGATGCAGCCTTTGTTACTTGGGTCCCAGCTCTCTGCAGGTCATTCACTAGGTCCCCCCATGTGGTTCTGGGATTTTTGCTCACCATTCTCGTGATCATTTTGACCTCACGGGGTGAGATCTTGCGTGGAGCCCCAGATCGAAGGAGATTATCAGTGGTCTTGTATGTCTTCCATTTTCTAATAATTGCTCCCACAGTTGATTTCTTCACACCAAGCTGCTTACCTATTGCAGATTCAGTCTTCCCAGCCTGGTGCAGGTCTACAATTTTGTTTCTGGTGTCCTTTGACAGCTCTTTGGTCTTGGCCATAGCGGAGTTTGGAGTCTGACTGTTTGAGGTTGTGGACAGGTGTCTTTTATACTGATAACAAGTTCAAGCAGGTGCCATTAATACAGGTAACGAGTGGAGGACAGAGGAGCCTCTTAAAGAAGAAGTTACAGGTCTGTGAAAGCCAGAAATCTTGCTTGTTTGTAGGTGACCAAATACTTATTTTACCGAGGAATTTACCAATTAATTTATTAAAAATCCTTCAATGTGATTTTCTGGATTTTTTTTCCCCTCATTTTGTCTCTCATAGTTGAGGTATACCTATGATGCAAATTGGAGACCTCTCTCATCTTTTAAGTGGGAGAACTTGCACAATTGGTGGCTGACTAAATACTTTTTTGCCCCACTGTAACTCCTCCTAGTGAAACAAAAAATTATTATATTCAAAATTCTTAGATTGCATTTCAAATTGTGAGAAAATATGTAATAACATTTATCTATTAACAATCGATAATCAGCATTCAAATGCAATTAGTGTTTCAAAACAGGCATGATGTCACAACTTACACATGCCATTTCATAACAAATTCATTACGTGAAAAATTCTCAAGTACATTACTTATAGCGAGAAAAAAATCTTACCTCGGAATGTGTCTTCTGATCACTAATTGCTGTAATCGGGGCCGACTGTGATGAACTTTGATTGACTGGCATCTGAATTTGACCGTGTCCATCGATCGTTTTGAATGCAGCACGAGCGAGTAGTTCGATCTCTTTGTAGCCACAATTTTGAGATGTTTCTGTTTTGAACAGTGTTCAACTAAGGCAACACAACCATGAGATCCATAACTCAAGAAATCGTTGCAATAAACACACTGGGCTTTCCCTGGTACTTCACATTTCGCTATGAAGTCGGCCATTTTTTCAACCACAACTTCGGTATTTCTACCCATCTTTACAGTCATTGACACAGTTTTTTTGAGCCATTTCCAATGAAACTTGTTCCTTATCCCTTTGTCGATTTCTAAAATTCTTGCTTTATTGTCTTTCGTGAGTTTTAGGTTCACCATTTTCACGAAATCGGGAAAACTCGGTTGATTGAACTGTCCGCCATTTGCATTTCGCTCCGCGTGTTGGATATGACAAAGGAATAACAAAATCGTCGATTTGTTGCTTCAATAAGTATCAGCCAATCAGTGGCCTTGTTACATTACATTACTGATCTCGCTGGGTAGTGCGTTCTGCATGGTGGATTTTAGCAGCCGATCGAAAATACGACTCGCCGCTCTTAACATACCTCTCCCCACCGCCTAAAATTTTCTCCTCGAATTTAGACAATTCACGAGAATGACCCTAGACATGATCACATCAGCGGAATTCCGTGGATCCGCGGAGGATTCTCATCCCTGTATACAGTAAATCTGGTGACCAGTAACGCTTCAGATTTCTCTTCTGACACAGTTGTCAAAAATTCTAGAAAAATTCTTCAGTGATGGATTGGAAAAGTTTATAGACCAACACAAACTACTCTCTGATAGTCAATCTGACTTTAGACTGGTCGACATCATTAGCATGAACAGAACTCATAGAAGAAATCACTAGTTCCATACACAGAAAGACATTTAAAGTTGGAATATTTCTTGATCTAAACAACTTCTTAATCTAAAAGAAGGTTTGATAAAATACATGCACACATTTACTGTATGTATGAATAAAAGGTATTTCAGTCTTTTTTTCCTTTGTTCATCAGTTCACAATGCACTTTTGTTTGCCATTTTAAGTCATTATTACATGTTCAAAATAAAGTATCCAATCAATTGATGAGCAACTAAAATATACAAATAAAGGAAATGACATCAACTACATTTAATTTTTACGGTGGGGAGGACACTCCAGACCCTGACAACAATACCCTCCTCTTCAAGGATGCTCATGCTGTCCATGCATCCAACACATTAAAGACTAGAGGTCTGAGGGTTCAAAGCAGAGTGATGGAGCAGATGATCTGATAATAGACTTTTTTTTAAATAAAATTTATATTTGCCTTAAAGACTCTGCAATTTAAACAACAATTCATTCACACAAAAGATCTACAGATGTTACTGGACTACAGCAACTCAACTGTGAGTTCTCATGTTATAAACCAAAACCCTGAATGAAGTGTTTCCCACATATTTTACAAGACTACAGCTTCTCACCTGTATGAATTCTCATGTGAGTTTTCAAAGTAGCATGTTGATTAAATCTTTGCCCACATGTGTCACAACAAAACTGCTTCTCACCTGTGTGAATTCTCATGTGTTGTTTCAATTTACTATGTTCATTAAATCTTTGCCCACAAGTATCACAAGAAAATGGCTTCTCACCTGTGTGAATTCTCATGTGAGTTTTCAAAGTACCATGTTGATTAAATCTGTGCCCACATGTTTCACAAGAAAATGGCTTCTCACTGTTTTATTTATTTGCATCTCATTTCCTTACAAGTGCAATGGGCCCCAGCCAGGGGTCTATGATTACACTTTAAATTAAAAAGCTTTGTATCCAAGGGCTCTCTTTAAGATAGAGACTGTTCCTCTGATTGCTGAGATCTGTATTTCACAGATGCTAGGGCAGCCGGGTATTGCTTGTAGATATTTTTTCAAGTTCTTCTTAACCATCCCAGTTGCTCCCACCACCACAGGTATAATATCTGCATCCTGCAGATTCCAGGTGCTCCTTAGGTCGTTTTTGAGGTCTTGATATTTTGTTATTTTTTCTCTTTCTGCTCTGTTGAGGCCGTAGTCGTTTGGTATAGTTACATCGATTAATTGGGCAGTTTTGCCCTTTTTGTTCAAGATAACTATGTCCGGTTTTATTGCTCCTCCTTCAATGTGTCTTCCATTTGGGATTTCCTTGTCATAAAAGATGGTAATATCTCCGTTGGAGCTAACTGGCTCTGGATCGTGCTCCCATACTGGTCCTTTTACTTCTATTTTGAATTCTTTGCATATTTTCCAGTGTATATAACGGCAGATCTTATTGTGGCGAGCAGTGTAGTGTCCATCGGCCATGAGGACCTGGCAGCCGGAGAGCAGGTGGCTTACACTCTCCACCGCTACATGACAGAATCGACATTTGTCACTCTGTGACAATCCTGCCATTTTTTTAAAACCATTCGTTAGAAGTCCCTGGTCTTGTGCTCCAACCACTAGTCTCTCCTCGTCGTACCCCAGATCTCCATTCCTGATCCAGCGCAATGTCTCTTCCCTATCAATATAATCCCTATTGAGTTCCTCCTGGAAACGTCCTGCTCGCTTATGTTGTTTCCATCTTTCTTTTCTTTCCTCCTGTGTCCTTTTGCTGTATTTTTCTCTCGTCTTTCTAGCTATTTTTGTTGCTGGGTTTTGCTGACTGGCTTTCATGTTATCTAATAAATCTGCTGCAAAGGTCTCGGCTTGTTTAGTTATAGATGTGTTAATACTGAGGGTTTCGTGATGTTGGGTGACCTTTTCCATCGTCTCATCATTAGCGCTTTTTAGGTATTGACCAATGCTTATTATTGTTGCCCTGTAGGCCTGGTTCATTTCAATTAGGCCCAGCCCTCCCTCTTTATGTGGCATATATATCCTATCTAGGCATTGGTTTCTGTATGTTACCTTATGAAGGGTTAGGGTCTTCCTGGTCCGAACATCCAACTTATCCAGTTCCCCTTGTGGCCAGTCTATCACCCCAAATCCATATGTGGCAACTGGTACTGCCAACTGGTTTATTGCAGTGATCTTATTTTTGGGTGTTAAATTTGATTTACAGATTTTCTTTAGGCGATGTTGGTATTCTTTTTTGACCATTTCCCTCATTTTTCTGTGTTCAATAGTTGCGTTTTCTTCTATGCCCAGATATTTATATGCCGGTATTTATATGCCAGATATTTATTCACCTGTGTGAATTCTCATGTGAGTTTTCAAATCACTATGGAGATTAAATCTGTGTCCACATGTTTCACAAGAAAATGGCTTCTCACCTGTGTGAATTCTCATGTGAGTTTTCAAATGACAATGTCGATTAAATCTGTGTCCACATGTTTCACAAGAAAATGGTTTCTCACCTGTGTGAATGCTCATATGAGTTTTCAAATCACAATGTCGATTAAATCTCTGTCCACATATTTCACAACAAAATGGCTTCTCACCTGTGTGAATTCTAATGTGTTGTTTTAATTTACTATGTTCATTAAATCTTTGCCCACAAGTTTCACAAGAAAATGGCTTCTCACCTGTGTGAATTCTCATATGTCGTTTCAATTTACTATGTTCATTAAATCTTTGCCCACAAGTTTCACAAGAAAATGGCTTCTCACTGTTTTATTTATTTGCATCTCATTTCCTTACAAGTGCAATGGGCCCCAGCCAGGGGTCTATGATTACACTTTAAATTAACCTGTGTGAATTCTTGTGTGTTGTTTCAATTTACTATGATCATTAAAACTTTGTCCACAAGCTTCACAAGAAAATGGCCTCTCACCTGTGTGAATTCTCATGTGTCGTTTGATATGACTCTGTTGATTAAATCTGTGCCCACATGTTTCACAAGAAAATGGCTTCTCACCTGTGTGAATTCTCTCATGAACTGATAACTCACTCTTCTGTTTGAATCTTTTCCCACACATGTTGCAAACATGTGACTTAACTGTGTGATGTTTCTTCTTCTGGAATTCAGTTTCACAGTCTTTGTCATCAACAGAATATTTTACAGACTTTTCACCTGTGTCAATGTCACACTGATTCTCTGACATTGAGGAGTTGTCTATATTGTTACAATGACTTCTCTTTCTGTTAAGTCTCTTCTTTGGCTCTTCATGTTTACTTGATCCTGAGTTTACATTCCTACCTGCTCCCTGGTCTTGGCCCTCAGTGTCAGAAGAGTTATTAGAGAGGTACTGTTCGCTGTTTGGTTCAGCTTCACTCTTCTTTTGGTTCAGTTTCACTCTATCAGTCTCTTGTTTCAGTCCAAAGTCTTCTTCCTCCTGACTGCTACAGAGTTCTTCTTCTTCCTCTTTAACCTGTGCACCATCTTGTTCCTCCTGGTCCAGACTGGAGTTCCTCTCCTGGTTAGAGAGCTGCTGGACAGTGAGAACCTGCTCCTCCTTACAGTCATGTAGCTGTGGAGAATCTGGAGGGACAAGGAGACACAATACGCTAGTAATAGAAAAAAGAGAACCAATAAATACACTGATGGGGCAAAAAAGTCACCACCTGGTAACAAATAGTTCTTATCCTTTCATGGATATGCTGGAGCCTATCCCAGCATCTTTGGGCAAGAGGCAGGGTCCACCCTGGACAGATCGCCAGTCCATTGCAGGGCCAACACAGAGAGACAGACAACCATTCACTCTAACATTCAAACTTAAGGACAATTTAGAATCCCCAGTTGATGCCAATAAACCGAACATGCATGTCTTTGGCCTGTGGGAGGAAACCGGAGTACCCAGAGAAAACCCACGCAGACACGGGGAGAACATGAAAACTCCACACAGAAGGGTCACCAATGGTCAGGGATTGGGATCAAACCTGTGACCTTCTTGCTGTGCCACCACAGAGTTGCCCAGTTCTTATCCTTGCATGTTATAATTATTGCAGTGATTAATCTGTTTCAGATTCAACAAGTTATTTAAAGGGGAGAAAATTATTTCTCCACATGCTAACATGGTTCCCTGAGGTCTAAAAGGGGTTATTTATAGAGGGACATATTTATTAGTAATTCTGTTGTATACGTCTCTTCTAGTCGGTCGAACACACAGCACTGTCCAACTTCTATTTCATGTCACTATGGTGTTTTTATAGACAGATAACCACATACTGCATTGTTTCCTGTTGAAGTTGCTAGCAGGGGCTAATGGCTAACTGGCTACAGCAGACAATTCCTCCACCTGGTACACTGAACCAAAAGAAAAACTCATTTGAAGTGCAAACTATAAATTAATTTTCCACTGGGTTAGATAAGTCAAACACAAACAGACCAGTACAAGTACGTCAGATTTATGTAGTTACTGGAAATAACACTTTAATATTATTATTTTATTCTATGACAGTTTCTCAAAGACTCAACCTGAACATTTTCTGACTTTTCACCTGCTTCATTCTCAGTCTTTGAGGTCAGAGAGTCGTCAACACTGTTACTGTGACTTCCTGTTTTCAGTCGTCTCTTCTTTGGTTTGGGTTCTTCTTCTTTAGTTGATCCTGAGTCTACCTGGCGGCTTCCTTTCTCATCTTGAATGTCAGTTTCAGCAGAGTTGTGACAAAGGAGCTGCTCACCGTTTGGTTCTGCTTCACTCTGCAGCGTTTCCTCAGAAATAAGAGTCACAATGAAAGTATCAGCCTCCAGCATCACTACCAGCTGTTCTCCCTCCTGACTGATGCAGAGTTCCTCCTGTCCCTCTTTAACCTGTGGAGCTTCTGGTTTTTCCTGTTTCTCTTTAACCCGTGGAGCGTCAAGTTACTCCTGTTCGTCTTTAATCTGTGGTGTTTCTGTTTCCTCCTGGTCCTCTTTAACTTGTGGAAAGGGCAGTTGGCATCCAGGGAAGACTGGAGGACATCCAGGAAAGACCAGTTGACATTGGGAAAGACTGCACTGGGGGGTTAGTCTCCTTACCCACTAGCTTTCTAACTGGAAGCACCTCTATTGACTATGGAAGGTGAAAAAAGAAAGCCCAAGAGCTCTCCAAGAGGCGGAGTAGAAGATGAGGCTGCTAGGACTAAAGTATTGGTAACGTTTGGAATGGAGAAGGATAAAGACAAACCCCTCCCGACGTGCACATGCGGATGGCAGAAGGTAACATCACTTAGGGGATTGCGCATCCATCGGGGAGGATGAAGTGGTGGAGGGAAGACAGGCCAGCACACTCGCACTGCTCCAGCAGGTCAGATGAGAGGGTCCCAAAGCCAGGGAGAGAACCACAGAACAGTGGGATCCAACTGTGCTGCAAGTTTGGCAACAGAGCAAGGAGTAGAGGAGTTGAAAGGGGTCCCCCAGAGCAATGATGACATAAGCCCTCGCACAGAAGAACAACAAGCGTGTCGCCCAAAACCAGTGAAGAGGTGTAACAAACTGAAATGGCCAAAGTCCAACAACTGAAGAATGGCGTAGACTTGATGGACATCTGAAAGGACTCCTAGAGCACACTTTGAGAGGCACCATAGACCACAAGCTCAACATGATGGGCAGCATTATATATGAGAAGTGTAAGGAAAAGTTTGGAGAAATGTCATCGCAAAAAGCATCAGCCCCTAGACAGAAAGGTCATAGAGACAGGTACATCGATAAGCTGATATGCGACAGATGCCAATTGCACAAGAGGTGTTAGAAGGAAGGCCTAGAGGAAAAGGCAGGTCTGCAGGTGTTGTGGGACAAACTTAGGCAAAGGTTCAGCAAACTGTGCAGAGCAGACCAGAGGAGGAGGAGGAAGATGAAGGAAAAGGAGAGGAGCAATTTCTTTAAGGACCTGTTCAGGTATGCCCATAAGCTGCTTGACAAAAAAAAGTGGCACTCTGGATATTTCTAAGGAAGAACTAGAGAAACACATGAAGATCCAATATTTGGTTGAAGCCAGAGAAACACCACTAGGTTCTGTCCCCATTTACTCGTTCAGGGCTCATATTTACTTCCGCAAACACAACGGTGCGTCTGATGTTACGTTTTCTTCTGCGCATGCGGGTCACTTCATAGCTGTAGACCGTTAATACTCCAGTCTGATGGGGAACACATTTAAATTATAATGTCAACGCCCACACAAAAAAAATCTGATCTCAGCAAAAAATCGGAATTGAGCATTAAGACCTGCAGTGTGACCGTAGCCTCAGAGTGAGTGTGGCTGCCCCATCGTGTCTGTGGTGCTGGTGAGCGCTGGGGTGAGATGCTGGGGATCTTAGGCTGTACAGCCTAGTGGCCCTTGCCCTGGGATGGGATCTGGGGGCAGTGGGTGGCCTCCAGAGCCACTTTGGAAGCTGGCTTCTGGGAAGGAGGAAAGGGAGGGGGGGCTCTGTTTGGGACTGCTTCCCTTCTCGGTCTTACACCCTTCCCCCCAGTTCTGCGTAGATCATACATCTTATTGGATACACTTAGTGTTTTGGGCTGGGGGTGTGCCGTACGGTGTCAGTGAAGAGGATCCCTCTGTCTACTGAGCAGTGGGGCCACCCTCAGCTCAGTTTTAATTGCACTGTAGATACTAACTCTCTCCTGGGTCTAGCCTTGTTGTGGCGAGGGAGCTTGTGTTCCAATGATCTGAAAAGCAGTACCTCCCAGAGCTTGCTCCTGGTAGGGTCACCTTTGGCGGGCCGGTCTCTCGGGGAGGTTCCAGACAAACGGTGACCCACGACATCTCGGCATGCCGTTAGATGGCAGCCCCATCATCTGACTATCCTGCGGAGGGCCAACAACCCACTCAGGAGAAACCTAATTTGTTATGAAACCAATCAGAAGAAACCATACTGCCCATTTTGGAATTGGACGCCAGCATGCACCCAACCAACAAGTGTGGACTGACATTTGCCACAGTACCCATGTTGCCATGTGGAATGTCCAGACATTGCTTCACACTGGAGCAGCCACACTGCTGTCTTGAGAGCTCGCCCGCTACAACATCACCCTGGCGGGTCTCTGCGAGTCACGGTGGCAAAGCAGCGGTGAAACCATTGTAGGCTATTACCGTTTCATCTGGAGCAGCCCTGGGAAGCGGACGGGCCTCTATGGTGTGGCACTTGCCATGCCAAAGCCCATCCGTAAGTCAGTCATCAGCTGGATACCAGTGAGCAATGGACTGCTTTCGGCCTGCTTTCTTCACCAGCACAGAAAGATGACAGTTACTGTTGCCTACGCTCCCACCAATGTTGCAGATGAGGAAGAGAAGGATGCTTTCTTTGACCAGCTTCATTATGTTGTTGGACAGGTTCCACCGCACGACATCACCATCATTCTTACCGATGCTAATGCTACCCTCTCCTCCAGAGATCTGCTCCCAGCCCAGTGTCCCGGTCCACCTGTCGGCACCACCTTTGCTGACCCATCTACGAACAACAACAGCAACCGTCTCCTTCTGCTCTGTCACTCCCACAATCTCTGCATAGCCGACACCTGGTTTCCTCGGAAACTCATCCATCACTGGACTTGGTACAGCCCGGATGGCAAAAACGGAAAGGCTCTCGACCACATCATTATCTTCCGCCGCTTGAAGTCATTTGTGACAAAGTGCCGTGTGTTCAGAGGAGCAGAGCTTGGTAACACTGACCATTGCTTGCTGGTCACGCAGCTTAAAGTAGAACTGAACTGAATGGCATTGAACGGCACTGGGTGATAGTACATACAATTATAAAGATAATTTATCATTGGCACCCCCTCCACAAATCCCGGAATCTTGGAGAAAATCGCAATTTTGAATTTCCCGCCCTGAAAAATCAGACAAATCCGCCGATTAACCAGACGTGCAGCCGGAGTTCCGCGTGACGTCACGAGTGTGACACAGTCCTCCATGTTTACCATTGCGAGCACATCGACACTGGTTGTTTTTGGTGCATTTTGTCGTGATAGTCGACTACAAAACACTTCCAACACCTGGGAACATCTGTTCAGTGGCCACAGAAAGCTGTCATGGCAACGAAAGAAAAGAAAGGGGGAGGAAAAGCGACCGGGAAGCGATGCGTTTCTAGATATAGATATTACTGTATTCGCTACTTCGCGTTTCACCTTTCACGCCCTCAGTGCATCGCGGATTTTTCAAAAATATTCATCAAAAATTCAAAATTGAGAAAAAATGGCACGAAAGTTGCCCGGGCGCTAGCAGAAGGCAGGGAGACTACTGTATATTAGAATATCAGGTATCAACACGGCCCGCACAACTCAAAATCCACCTCTCTGACCACCGCTCCACTCCTCTCCGCCCACCTCTTCACCGCTCGGGAATCTCGCAAGCTGATTGGCCAAGACGTTTTACCTCGCATGCTGATTGGCCGAGACGTTTTAACCAGCTTCTCTCCCTGCAGAGCGCCCATACCCAGCGAAGGAAGACCGCATTCATTGTTCTTTATCGCTCGTGTTGCTTAGTGGCACTTTTCGCTGTTCTCTTGTGCCTTTTTGTGCAAAATAGTGCTTGTGACGCCCTTGGGGGGAGGGGGTGACGCTACTTTGCGGTTTTTCACTTTTCGCGGTCGGTTCTGGTCCCCATTAAACGCGATAAGTGAGGGATCACTGTATTTATAAATAGCACAGTCAAATGCAGAGGCCAGTTCTGTTCATGTGTATTGCCACTATAGTCTGTAGAAGTACTGTAATACATAGCCCAATTTTTTGAATGAATGAATGAATTTATTTATTTCGGATAGTACAGTACAGGTTGAAAGAAACTGAATGATATAACAACAAGGTCAAATTGAACAATGACTCATCTGATTATACAATTCAACGTAAGTTATCCGAAATGGGTGATGGCTGAAGCCGCAGCTTATATTGCCCACCCATATTCCATCCAAGAATTCAAAAGAGAAAACAGGCAAGAGCGATTACAATTCAAAACAAAACTAAGACAAAATGTGACAGAGAAAAAAGAAAACTAAGCTACAACACAACACAGGCTGGATATGTTACAACTCGCCGCTCATTAGCGGTGCCAGCTGCGCGCACACTTGTGCCTCATCAGCAGCATGGGATATAACCCGGTTCCGCCGGACCGGCGGCGCCACACGAGTCGGCTGCCTGTTGCAACAGCCTTTTTTTTTTTTTTTTTAATCTTCCTTCTTCTTTCTACACCTTTCACTCTGTATATATATCACGGACGCACGGATCGCCCCGGGGGTCTCCCGGGTCGGCGGACGGAGCCACGGTTTGCAGCGGGAGACGTTACAGCGGGGAGGAGCTAGTGCTAGCTAGCACTTGGCCGCCGCCCGGTGCTAATGGGAAACTCGACATACCGGGAGCTGTAGCGAAAACGACGCGGTGCCGGGCTGGAGTTTAGGCGGCGTGAAAGAAATATAAGACAGAATAATAAAGAGCGATGGCAAGAACCAAGCAGACCGCCCGTAAAATCTACTGGAGGAAGAAGCCCCCCCCCCCCCCCCCCAGGGCTGCTCGGAGAGGCGCTCCGGCCACCGGCAGAGTGAAGAAGCCTCGCCGTCACAGGCCCGTGGCTCTGAGAGAGATCCGTCGCTGCCAGAGATCCACGGAGCTGCTCATCCGCAAGCTGCCCGTCCAGCGCCTGGTGAGGGAGATCGCTCAGGACTTCAAGACCGTCCTGCGTTTCCTGAGCTTCGCCGTCGTGGCTCTGCAGGAGACCAGCGAGGCCCACCTGATGGTCTCTTCTTCGCTAAGGGGGTCACCATCATGCCCAAAGACTTCCAGCTGGCCCGCTGCATCCGCGGAGAGAGAACTTAGACTTTCTGCTGCACATTCACCAGCCATAATGCTCTGCACTGTGTGTCTATATATATACATTTATAGTAATATGGACATATGTTTACTAGATGTTGTTTTTTCTTGCCTTCTGATTGTTGCTCTGAGTGTTGCTATCCCTATGCTGTTGCAATCCTGGAATTTCCCCATTGTGGGACTAATAAAGGCTTATCTTATCTTATCTTATAAGCCACTCTGCCCTGGGCTTCGGCATGAAGCCGTCTGATTCCTTCAGCCCTCTTGCTGCAGAGGAACCCCCTCATCTCCCAGCAAGATCTACAGCGTAAGCATACCTACCTTTGCCTTTCCAGTCTCTCTCCTGTGCACAGGTGTATTCCCTGGCGGCGGACCTCGCCTCTGCATCGCCGTCTGCCAGCTGCTGTCACAGGTGCATCAGGTCTCTGTCTCCGGGGCTTGCCCTTGTGCACGCCTGCCACCTGCCACACTCCTGCATCCTCCTCTGTCTCGTCACCGATCCTGAATGCCTCTTCACTCTGAAAACTCTGGTTTTCTTGACTGCTGCAACTGCTATCATCTGCCATTGTTGTTTTGTTTAGGGATCACACTCGTGACGTCACGCAGCGTCGTCTGCACTACTTCCGGTTTGTTTGGCACTGCCAGCCAGAGGCAAAAGTTTATTGGCTTATAGCTTGGCCATCGCACGGCCTCAAAATTTCTTTTATGTGTTGAAAAATACAATAGGTAATAAGGAATTAATCTGCTATTCTACTTTTTGCGCCAAAAGGTGGGTTCAGTTCTACTTTAAGCTGAAGCTACGGGCCCATCCTTCTGCCAAGTACCAGGCTCATCCATCACTTGACTTGGTACAGTCCAGATTGCAGAAACCGAAAGGCCCTTGACCACGTCATTGTCACAAACAACTTCCAGTGGCGGGAGATAAACTGCCGTGTGTTCAGAGGAGCAGATCTTGGTAACACTGACCATCGCCTGCTGGTCGTGCAGCTTAAGCTGAAGCTATGAGCCGATCCTTCTGCCAAGTACCAGTCCCGCTTGGACTCCTCCCAGCTCTGTGATCCGAACATTGCCACTGAGTTCCAATGTTCTATCAACAACCGCTTCAGTGCCCTGGCCACAGACAAAGTGGGCGACTGGGAGAAAAACATCATCCAGTTGCTCACATCCCTGGGACATTCACAATCTTCCCCAAAATGCCCTTGGATCTCTCGGTGGACTCCGGACTCAATCTGGTCGCCTCTGAGGCAACCTGATGGAGTGCCGCAGATTAAACCATTTATGCAATGTGGCCATCGGAGTGGACAAACACAGGTACTGGTTGGAAGAAGCCGAATTTGATTTAGTTTGGTGTGTGCATGCGCCGGTGTCTGTAAACATCTCATCGCGTCAAAGCCTTATCTTGTCCGCTTTAGTTTGTTTTTATTGATTTTGTTTTTAATTTTTTATCTCTTTTTGCTGATATTAGTTTTTGCTTGGTGTTAGCTTAGCGTTGGCCTAGCAGAAAGCCCGATCAGACACACGGGTAGATCAGACCCCCAGCTGGGCTGTTTACCGGGCTAGACTAACCTGTTTTTAGCTAACCTGTTTTTGGCTGGCTGGCTATCCATTTCTTGCCTGGGACGTCATGGCTCCATCCCCGACGTGTGTCAGCTGTGTGTCCCTCCTTAGGAAGGTTTCTGAGTTGGACTGATTTCTGAGACTCTCCAACATCTATAAGATTCGGGAAGCTGAAGACCCCCTTGACACCATAATTCTCAGGCGAACAACAGCCCCGGCAACTGACTCGCAGCTGGCAGAGACGGCTACTTACCTGGGTAAATTCAGCGCATCGCCATCCACTTCCACCCCTGCTCCGGTCTCTTCAGATGTCCAGGACCACAGCAATAATCACTGACTTCAACTCAGAGCTAAATCCAAAGCCCCAGGTGGTTTTTCTCATCCTCAATGCACGCCCTGGACCTTGGCTGGGCCAACTAGCAATCATCGACGATTGACCAGACAGGGTTGCGCCTCTTTTCTTCCCTTGCTTTTGGAAAACAGATTCGACATCCTTTGTCTGGAAGATTTTCCCCACCTGGACGCTGATCATCCGCCCATGACTGCCCCTCCTCCTCCTTCAGCGGCGGCCCAAACCCGCAAGCCCCGGATTAAGACTACTTTAGGTGTGCCAAATTACACACCAGCTCAAAAAAGAAGAGAGCGCATCACCCCGTCATCACAACAACAACATCGACAAAATTATCCACCACTTCAGAAACCACCGACAAAGTCCCCGCCCCCCCCCCCCCCCCCCCCTTGGCTTGAACCCAATTTTCTTTGCAATAGTTTACCGTCCTCCCTCGGCCTACTCAGAGTTTTTTTTATCCGAATTTGCTGAATTTTTAGCTGATTTAGTGCTGAAATCAGATAGAATAATTATAGTAAGGGATTTTAATATACATGTTGATGTAGACAGTGCTTGTCTTAATAAGGCATTCAATTCAATTTTAGACTCAATGGGGTTTTCCCAGGAAGTAGAAAATTCTACCCATCATCTCCACCACACATTGGACCTTGTTCTGACTTATGGTATAGAAATACAAAATCTGGTAGTTTCTCCTCATAATCCTGTCCTGTTGGACCATTGTCTGTTAACCTTTGATTTCACTATTTCTGATTATTTGACTCCTAAAGAAAAATATTACTACAGTAGATGTCTTTCAGATGACGTTGTTACCAAATTTTTGCAGATTGTCTCCTCTATACCATGGGTCAACACAACGGAAATAAAAAATGGAGAGTCTGCTCCTTCCGTAATTGATAGCATGGTAGACAGTGTTACAGCCTCTCTGCATAAGACTCGAGATTTGGTGGCCCCTTTAAAAAAGAAAAAGTCTAACCAGAGATTTCTAACCCCTTAGTTTAACACAGAAACTCGTAGCTTAAAACAGAAGAATCGTCAATGAGAAAGAAAATGGTGTTCCACCAATTTAGATGAATTCTATTTAGCGTGTAGAAATCATCTCTTAATTTATAAAAAATCTCTTAGAAGAGTAAGAGCAAGTTATTAATCTGCATTAATAGAAGAGAATAAGAATAATCCCAGGTTTCAACACTATAGCCAGGCTGACAAAGAGTCAGGATTCGGTCAATCCTCACATCCCCCTAGAGCTTTCTAGTCAGGACTTTTTGAACTTTTTCAATCATAAAATTTTATCTATTAGAGACAAAATCAGTCAGATTCTTCCCACCGTAAACTTAAGTACAGCAACTACTACAACTCCTTCAATTGATATCTGTTTAGATAAATTTACTCCAATTGACCTTTTAGAGTTAGACAAAATAATCTCCTCATCCAAGACTTTAACTTGTCTTTTAGACCCTATCCTACCAGGTTATTTAAAAAAGTCTTCCCAATTATTGGTAGCCGTATTCTTCATATAATTAATTCTTCTTTAACTTTGGGTTATGTACCGCAGGCTTTTAAAACTGCTGTAATTAAATTCTTACTCAAAAAGCCAGTGCTCGATCCAGGAGTTTTAGCCAACTATTGACCAATCTCTAATCAGCCTTTCATTTCAAAAATCTTAGCGTTGTTGCTGCGCAATCGTTTGACCACTTGCAGGGAAATGGTTTATTTGAAGAGTTTCAATCTGGGTTCAGAGTTCATCACAGCACTGAAACAGCCTTAGTGAAGGTCACTAATGACCTCCTTATCGCATCTGATAATGGACTCGTTTCTGTACTTGTCCTTTTAGATCTTAGTGCAGCCTTTGATACTATCGATAATGACATTCTACTTGATAGATAAGAACACTATGTTGGACTAAATGGAACTTCGCTGCAGTGGTTTACATCTTATTTGTCTGATAGACTTCAGTTTGTTCACATCAATGAGTTTTCTTCCAACTCTAAGCTCAGTCACGGAGTTCCGAGGGATGTGTGTTAGGCCCTACTCTTTTTAGATAATATATGCTTCCGTTAGGCAATATCATTAGAAAGCACTGTATATATTTTCATTGTTACGCAGACGACACACAATTATACCTGTCAATGAAGCCCAATGATTGTAATCAATTAGCAAAGTTAGATGCCTGTCTTAAGGAAATCAAAGCTTGGATGACTTGTAATTTTCTGCTATTAAATCCAGATAAGACTGAAGTCATTCTTGTTGGTCCAAAAAACCTTAGAAATACCTTTCCAAATCAAACTCTTAATTTGGATGCCACTACTCTTATTCTGAATAGTTCTGTGAGGAACCTTGGAGTTATTTTTGATCAAGATCTGCTCTTTAATTCACATATTAAATTTGTTTCTAAGACTGCCTTCTATCATCCGCGCAATATTGCCAAGTTTAGGAGCATCTTGTGTCTGAATGATGCCGAAAAACTGATCCACACTTTTGTTAGCTCTAGATTAGATTATTGAAACTCGTTATTATCAGGTTGTCCTAAAACCGGAGTGGTGGCTCAGTTGGTAGAGCATCCGCCCCACACCCGGGAGGCAGGGGTTCAAATCCCAGCTGGGTCATGCCGAAGACCATATAAAAGTGGAACTTCCTGCCATCCAGCTTGGTGCTCAGCAATAAATGGAATGGAGGAGGGAACTCTGTGGCGGCGCCTTGCATGGCAGCGGCCCTCTGATTCTGCACTTGGGGTGTGTGTGATTTACACTGTAGATAGGTAAAGCACAATCTCGTTGTGCTGTACACGATTGGTTGTACGGCTGAATGACAATAAGGGTGATTTAATTTAATTTAATTTAAAATCTTTAAAAAGTCTTCATTTGATCCCAAATGCTGCTGCAAGAGTTTTAACTGGCTTGAGAAAGAGAGATCATCTCTCTCCAGTTCTGGCCTCCCCTCATTGGGTTCCCATAAAGTTTAGAATTAAGTTTAAAATCCTTCTTCTCACTTACAAAGCTCTTAATAATCAGTCCTCCTTTGTTTTAATTTTTATTTTATTTGTTTATTTGTCAGGGACAGTGCAAAAAACATAGACAAAAAAGAAAATCTGATGTGTTGCACAGAGAGTGTATAGCATTAAGCTAGTTTGCAACTCTTGTCCCTGGATGGGCTTTAGAGAAAAGAAACAGATAAAAAGAGAAAAAGATGAAGAAAAAACAAACAAAATATAAAAGATAAAAGATCTGATATTACCCTATCATCCTAACAGAGCACTACGCTCCCAAAATGCTGGATTACTTGTAATACCCAGAATTTCCAAAAGTACAATGGGAGGCAGAACCTTCTATCAAGCTCCTTTCCTGTGGAACCAGTTAACAATCTGGGTCTGGGAGTCAGACTAAATCTCTGTTTTTAAGAATAGGGTAAAAACCTTCCTCTTCAATATAGCCTATGATTAGGGAGGGATCTTGTGTCTCTTTTTTTTTTATTTAAGTTTTTGTAAAGGGTATACATGTCATTACAGCATTGCGTTGTTGACATTTTCATCACGTTCCCTTATTTTTTGTTATTTGACAACATTGGAAGAATAATTATTACAACACCCCCTTTTTTTAAGTGAAAGAAAAAGTGAAATTAAAGAGAACAGAAAAAAAACAAAAAACAAAAACAAACAAACAAACAAAAGAGCAAAAAACGAACAAAAAAATAAATAAATAAAAATAAAAGAGCATCTGAGTAGCGTTGGAACAAAGAGCGGTGCCATTAGTGAAATGGTATTTGTCAAAGATTAGATCTAATGGAAGACACATATGCGATCCAGGGTTGCCAAAAGTTCAAGAACCCATCCATGTCCTGTCTCAATGCGAATGTCAACTTTTCCATCGAGTAAATGTCTTGAATCACGTTAATCCAATCTTCAGGTGTAGGACAGTCCTTCAACATCCATTTTTTAGTTAGAGCTTTTTTACTTGCCAATATTAAAACAGTGAATAAGTGTTTTTCTCCTCGTCTTTCCAGTGAATCCGGTAGTAAACCCAAATACAAAGTTACAAAAGAAAAGGGAACTGTTATTTTGAATATTTTCCCCAATATTGTCTGTACATTGGTCCAATATTGATGGATAACTGGGCATGACCAAAACACATGAAAATGATTTGCAGTCCCTTCACCACACAAGCGCCAACAATTCAACCCCTCATGAGTAAATTTGTTTTGTGCAGGTGTTCTGAAAAATCTTACCAAATTGTTCCATCCAAATTCTCTCAACTGCAGGGAAGAGGTACATTTCCATTGCTGTTTATTTAGCTTATCCCATATTTCCAGTTGTAAAGTGAAATTCCCCTCTTTTTCCCATCTCTCTTTTATATATGATGTGTTGTCTCCTTTTAAGTCTTGAAGACCTTGGTATATTTTAGAGATGTATCTGATCCCTGGGATCCCTTTATATGCCATTAAGAAGACCTTTAGAACACCTGACGGGGCCCTTTCCAAATCCTCCTTTTTAAGTATATTGTTTATGTGGTGTCTAAGCTGAAAGAACCTGTAAAGGTCTTGGTTTATTAGACCTTGTTTTTTCAAGTCTTCAAAACTTCTTAAAATTTGCCCTTTAAAAAAACCGTAATATTTTATCAGTCCGTTCTTTCCACTTTTTTTTTTTTTTTTTATTTAAGTTTTTGTAAAGGGTATACAGGTCGTTACAGCAATGCATTGTTTACATTTTCATCACGTTCCCTTATTTTCTGATATCTGACAACATTGGAAGATTAATTCTTACAACACCCCTTTTTTTTTTAAAGTGAAAGAAAAAGTGAAATTAAAGAGAAAAAAAAACAAAAAACAAAAACAAACAAACAAACCAGCAAAAAACAAACAAAAAGAAAAAGTAAGTAAATAAAGGTAAAAGAGCATCTGAGTAGCGTTGGAACAAAGAGCGGAACCATTACTGAAATGGTATTTGTCAAAGATTAGATCTAATGGAAGACACATATGCGATCCAGGGTTGCCAAAAGTTCATGAACCCATCCATGTCCTGTCTCAGTGCGAATGTCAACTTTTCCATCGAGTAAATGTCTTGGATCACGTTAATCCAATCTTCAGGTGTAGGACAATCCTTCAACATCCATTTTTTAGTTAGAGCTTTTTTGCTTGCCAATATTAAAACATTGAATAAGTATTTTTCTCCTCGTCTTTCCAGTGAGTCCGGTAGTAAACCCAAATACAAAGTTACAAAAGAAAAGGGAACTGTTATTTTGAATATTTTCCCCAATATTGTCTGTACATTGGTCCAATATTGGTGGATAACTGGGCATGACCAAAACACATGAAAATGATTTGCAGTCTTTTCACCACACAAGCGCCAACAGTTCAATCCCTGATGGGTAAATTTGTTTTGTGCAGGTGTTCTGAAAAATCTTACCAAGTTTTTCCATCCAAATTCTCTCCACTGCAGGGATGAGGTACTTTTCCATTGCTGTTTATTTAGCTTTTCCCATATTTCCAGTTGTAAAGTGAAATTCCCCTCTTTTTCCCATCTCTCTTTTATATAAGATGTGTTGTCTCCTTTTAAGTCTTGAAGACCCTGGTATATTTTAGAAATGTATCTGATCCCTGGGATCCCTTTATATGCCATTAAGAAGACCTTCAGAACACCTGACTGGGCCCTTTCCAAATCCTCCTTTTTAAGTATATTGTTTATGTGGTGTTTTAAGCTGGAAGAACCTGTAAAGGTCTTGGTTTATTAGGCCTTGTTTTTTCAAATCTTCAAAACTTCTTAAGATTTGCCCTTTAAAAAAATCGTAATATTTTATCAGCCCTTTCTCCTTCCACTTTTTAAATCTGGTGTCTGTTTTATTAGGAGTAAAGTCTTGATCATAGGCAATCCATTGCAGAAGTCGATAGGGCTCTTTAGTTTGATTCTCTCTGACTATCTTAAACCAAATTTTTAGCGGGGTCTCTATCCACGGGTTAGTGTTATTCAAAAGTTTAGGTAAGGCATTGTTCCCTATTATCGCCTGTAGGGGGATGTCACTTGTTATTTGGCATTCCATCTCCTTGCATTGTGCAGTGTAGACTGGGTTACATATCTCTACTAAAGTTTTAATTTGTGCGGCTTTAAAATAGTCCCTGATATTTGGTAGCGCGAGCCCACCTTTGTCTTTGTTTAGCTGTAGGGTTCTATATCTGATTCTAGGTCTCTTGCCCTACCATATGAATCTTGAGATCCTTCTGTCCAGTTCCTGCCATGTTTTTTTGGGAGGTTCTACCGGTATTGTTTGGAAAAAGTATAGAAGACGTAGAAGTATGTTCATTTTGACTGCTTCAATTCTTTGTGCAGTACCCAAGAATGGTATCACATTCCATCTTGCTAGATCAGATGTTATTTTTGCCACCAGTGGATCATAGTTTAGTATTATAATTTTGTTGAGTTGTTTCGGGATATTGACCCCCAGATATTTCATAGATTCCATCTCCCAGTTAGTTTTGAGTTTGCTTAGTAAATATTGATTTGGGTCATAGTTGAATGTTAAAATTTGGGTTTTATGCATGTTTAGTTCGTACCCCGATAAATCTCCGTACTCTGAAAAAACTGAGATTAATTCTGGAAAAGAGGTGTCCAGCTGCCCCAGGTATATTAAAATGTCATCAGCAAAGAGTGCTATTTTATGTTCCTTCTGACCAAGTGTAATACCTTGAATTTTTTGATTCTGTCTTATCCATTGGCTCAGAGGTTCTATGAAGATTGCAAAGAGCAGTGGAGACAAGGGGCAGCCCTGCCGACATCCTCTTTCCAGCTCAAAAGATGATGATAAATTACCGTAAATCCTTATTTTAGCTGTTGGTTTTTTATATAATGCCTGGATAGTTCTAATGAAGTTGTTATGAAAATTGAAACTGGATAAGATTCTATATAGGAAAGACCAGTCAACCAAATCGAATGCTTTTTCAGCATCTAATCCCAATATGACTGCATTTAAGTTATATTTTTTTATATGATGAATTATGTGTAAAGTGCGTCGAATGTTGTCTTGTGTCTGTCTTTGTCTTATAAAACCTGTTTGGTCTAAATGAATCAAGTCTGTCAGTATATTTTCTAACCTTTTGGCAAGATAGTGGTAAAAAGCTTATAGTCCTGATTTAATACACTGATTGGTCTGTAGTTGGTGCATTCTAGTTTATCCTTTTCAGGTTTAGGTATGACTGCAATGACCCCTTCTCTCCAGGAGGGGGGGATTTCCCCTGTGTGGAGGACATAGTTAAATGTTTTCAGGAGGAGAGGAGATATTTGCAGTTTAAAGGTTTTGTACCACTCTGCTGTATAGCCATCTGCTCCTGGGGATTTGTTAGCTTTAAGTTTCATAATTGCTTTTTCTAATTCTTTAGGTTGTATTTCTGACAGTAGTGTTTTATTTTGAGACTCAGTAAGTTGGGGAAGGTTTAATGTGTTTAGGAATGCTTCAGATGAGTTTTTATGTTTTTTGAGGGAGTACAAGTTCTTATAGTAGTTCTCAAAGCTTTTAAGAATATCCTGAATTCTGAATTTTATTTCCTTTGATACTGGGTCTCTGATTTTGTAGATTGCTCTTTCCGTTTGTTGTTTCCTCAATTTATAGGCTAGTAATTTTGCCAATTTGCTGCCTGCTTCATAGTATTTTTGTTTCAGAAATGTAAGTTTCTTCTGGATTTCTATTGTGTAGATCTCATTTATTTGTTTTTTAATTTCCTTAATTTTGAGCGAGTCATTAGAATGAGTGTTGTCTTTGTGCTCTTTTTCTAGGTTCTTAAGTTCTGACTCTAATGTGGTTAGTTTTTCTTGTCTCAGTTTCTTTTGGATTGCCAGTTTTGCGATAATCTTTCCCCTTATTACAGCTTTGCATGCATCCCACAGTATTAAAGGGGATACTTCTCCATTATCATTTTCTTCCAAATATCTGAGAACATCTGATTCCAATTCATCTTTCAGTGGTCCTTTCAGGACATTTGAATTCAACCTCCAAGAAAATATATTATTTGTGAATTTTTGGGTACTTAAGTCCATATAGATCGGACTGTGGTCAGAGAGATCCATCAGTCCTATTTTACATGTTTTTATTCTTCCAATGTCTCTATTAAACATAAAAAAAATAGTCAATCCTTGAGTATGATGAATGTGGCACTGAGTAAAATGTATATTCTTTTACACTGGGGTTGAATTCCCTCCACACATCACAGATTCCCATTTCTTTTAGTAGCATCCGAGTTTTTCTACTTTGAGTATTATTTTGATGTGGAGAATTACCTGATGCATCCCAGTATGGATTCAGTCTTAGACTGAAGTCTCCACCACATATCACTAAACCTTGGGCTTTAGTTATCATTAGGTCAAATACATTTTAATAAAATTTCCAGTTAGCCCCTGGAGGTGCATATACATTCAGCAGGGTGATATCTTCTCCCTCTAGCCGCCCAAATACCAAACTGTATCTCCCTTCTTTATCTTTGTGTTCTGACTTTTTTTCAAATGTAATTTTGGTTGAGATCAATGTCGCTACTCCCCTCCTCCTCCCTGACTTATATGAAGATGAAGAGATCATATTAAACCCTTGTCTATAGAGTTTAGTGTGCTCCACGTCTGTTAGGTGGGTTTCTTGTAAAAATATTATTCCTGCTTTGTCTTTTTTCATTTTGCCTAGAATCTTGGATCTTTTAACTGGATTCAGGATCCCCTTTACATTATATGAAATTATTTTGGTTACACTCTGTTTCTCCATTGTGTTGTCTTATTTAGTATAACAGTGTGGTGGCCCTTTTTTATGCTTCTCAGAAACTGAAAGAACATTAAGAACATAGTGTAAAAAACTTTAAAACAAAAAACTGACAAAAGAACTTCCTGAGCTGAGGTCTTTTTAGTGACCTTAGAAGAGCCTTGATGGAGTGTAGGCTCTGAGGGAAATTCCTCAAACTCTGTTACGTGTTGAGGGCCCTCTCTTACCCCTGTAAGTTGTCCCATGTTTTTAACGTGAATTTCAGATCCCAATCCGAACTTGTAATGATTTTTTTTTCTTTTTTTATGCCTATACCTTATGAAATTGTGTGCACCCTCCCACCACCATCACAGCAAACATTCACGTTAATACAGTATTTGTTAGTGTGGGGAGAACATGTGGATCATTGTCACATTTCTATTTTAACAAGTTTTTTTTTTTAAGCCTCATTTGTTTCTAATATTATGACTGTACCATGAAATGTTTTACCACATGCTGATTCTGCATCTCCTTTAATGTTTGTTACCTTGTAGGAGGGGGGTTGGATGTGCAGACTGACTAAAAAACAAACAAACAAAAAAAAAAACCGTTATTCCCTCCTGTAAACGGCCAGTTTTTCCTTGTAGCTCTGACGCTGGGATTCCCGCTGCCGGCCCGTGGGTTTTGAGGGTCTCTGTGTGGACCACGTTTGAGCCTTGATCCTTTTGATCGGGTCTGCTGCGGGTTTAAACACCGTTACCGGGAATCCTCTTCTCGCCATATCTTCGGTTGCTTCTTCCGCCGAGTTATAGAGACATGTCTCTGCCCCGTAGAAAACCCTCAACTTCACCGGAAATGGCGTCTGGAAGCGCAATTTTTTCTCTCGTAGAACCTTTTTAGCGTTGTTGTATTCCCGACGCTTTTTAAAGACCTCCGGGGCGTAATCGTGTTCCATGAAAACTTTTCTCTCTTGGTGCATAAATCCTTTTTTCTGCCAAGCCAGTCTTACAACCTCTTCTTTTATTTTAGAGTTGGAAAACTTCACCACCACCGAGCGTGGAGGCGCTTCCGCCGCCGGCCTAGGTGCTAATGTACGGTGCGCCCTTTCTATCTTCAAGTCAGTGGATTGGGGAATATCCAGCTTCTCTCTCAATAAGGATTCCACGCATGCCGCCATTGTGTTGAAACCATCCTCGACTCCTTCTTTCAGACCGTGAATTCTTATGTTGTCTCTTCTCTGTCTTCCTTCTTGGTCGGTTAGCTTAGCCTCTAGTCTTGACTGCCTTTTGTGTAGATCCAGCACGGAATCTTCCAGCGCTTTTATTCTTTCCTCTGCTTCCAAGATTCGGTTCTCAGCCTGGTCCACTCTGCTGTTTGTCCTTTTTAATTCTTCTTTGAATTCATGAAATTCGGCCCAACACTCTCGGCGAAATCGTCTTAATTCATTATATACCATTTTCAAGCTAACCTTTTTGTTAGCTTCATTCAGCTCCTCGTCTTCTGAATGGAAATCCTCCGGATCAGATTCTTCGGCCGATGCGTGTGCTGGCCTGGTAAATGTCGATTTCTTCTGTTTTCCTTTAGGCATGATGACTTTGTCTTTTGATTTTCACTCTTCCAAAAATCCGTTAAATCCGATTTTCAAGATATTTTCCTGGATTGGGTCTGAGAGCTTCAGCGTTAAGCTGCTATCACCATGGTGGTCCAGACCGGAAGTCGGGATCTTGTGTCTCTTTTGTTTTGCTGTTTATAGATTCAGACTGCCGGGCGACCTCCAATAATGTACTTGGCTTCTCACCATTAATGTTTTTTATCTTTTGTTCATATAAAAGACAAAAAATAAAATAGAAATAAAAGAGTCTGACTCTTCTGACGAAGCCTGCAGTGTACAGTCGAAACATGTTAAGAAAGTGAAGACATCTCCTCTTTCTTAACATGTTTCGACTGTACACTGCAGGCTTCGTCAGAAGAGTCAGACTCTTTTATTTCTATTTTATTTTTTGTCTTTTATATGAACAAAAGATAAATAATTGAAAGAAGACAAAATGAACCTATTTGAACAATTAATGTTTGCTCTCTTTATGTCTGTTCTTTTCTTCTTCTCTATCCCCTCACCCCCAGCCAGTCGCAGCAGATGACTGCCTCTCTCTGAGCCCGGTTCTGCTAGAGGTTTCTTCCTGTTAAATGGGAGTTTTTCCTCTCCACCATCGCTAAGTGCTTGCTCACAGGGAATTGTCTGATTGCTGGGTCTTTCTGCAATTGTGGGGTTTTCCCTACATTTGACAGTGCTATGAAATTACTTTTGTTGTGATATGGTGCTATATAAATAAAGTTGAATTGAATTGAAATTGAGCGCCTGGAGTCAGCAGCCAGAAATAACAACATGAGACCCATGTTCAGTCTGCTCCATCAAGCACGCAATGGCCAACACACACAGACAGCCCAGGTGAAGAACATCAATGGCAATCTCATTACCACTGAGACAGACTGCCTTGACTGCTGGAAAGGGTACTTCAGTCACCACCTGCATCATCCTCATGTTCCTGTCAACTCCAATCTCTTAGTCACTGCCAATTCCACTGCTTCCTGTGATTCCTGCAGGACCGATCTAGTCACCCCCGAAGAAGTCGTGGCTGCCCTGACCAAGATAAACAACAGCAAAGGCCCTAGAATTTGTGCGATAACAGCTAAAATGCTGTAGATGAGCGGAAATTGCACAATCCAGTGGTTCACCCACATCATCAATCATGTTTGGGTGACAGAGCAGCTCCCCAATGACTGGACCACAGGCATCAACCTTCTCTTCTGGAAGTGAAAGGGTGACAAACTCATCTGCAGCAATCACAGAGGCATCACCCTTTGTCCATTCCTGGTAAGCTCTTCACCAGGATCCTCCTCAGTTGTGCCCTTCCAGCCATCAGAGGCGGCCATCGCCCTCAGCAGGAAGACTTCATGCCCAACCGCTCGACCTCAGACCACATCTCTGCTGTTCACCTACTAATAGAGAAGGCCTATGAATTCCGCAAGGACCGCCATCTCTGTATAGCCTTTATAGATCTTAAAGATGCCTTTGATACCTTGGACCATGCTTCTCTTTGGAGTATCCTGCAGACCCTCGGAGCCCCACCCAAGATTGTAGCCCTGTTTAAGTGGCTCTACAGCAGCTTGGAGAGCTGCGTCAGTGTGAACAGAAAGGAGACTGGCTGGTTTTCCATCAACAGCGGGGTCCAACAAGGTTGTGTGGCCGCTCCTGATCTCTTCAACTGTGTTATAGACTATCTGATGACCAAGGTCTGTGCGCAGGTCCCTGGCATAAAGTTTGTCAATACCTTTGTGTATCTGGGCTCCACAGTGACCAACAATGGTGACATGAAACCAGAGATCAACCACAGACACGTCCTCACTGCACCAGCCCTGCAGACACTATGGAAAAACCTCTCTGGCGTTATCGTTTAATCTCCCGAAAGACGAAGCTCTGCATATACAATGCTTCAGTCCTCTCCATCCTACTATACGGGTCAGAGACATGGCCACTGAATAAGACTCTGGCCTCAAGAGTGGATGGGTTTGATAGTAAGGCCCTCAGAACCATCAAGAACATCAGGTAGCCCCAGCGCACTTCTAATGACGTGCTCTGAGCCCACACACATCAGCCTGCAGCATCCCACCTTATTACACAGCGGTATATCCGCTGGTTTGGCCATGTTCTCTGCCTCCCACCAGAACACCCGACAAAAGCCATCCTCATGTTCGACCCCAGGGCCTCAGGGTGCAAAAGACGTCGGGGCTAGCCACGCATTAGATGGTTTGATGTGATGGAGAGAGACCTCTGACAGCTTCAAGTTGCTGTTGATGCTGCAAAGGAGCTGGCCCAAAACCGGCAATGTTGCCCTTTTTCTGCTGCCCTTTTTCTGCCGGGGGCCTGGCTGGTATCCTGGGGCCCGTCATGTTGTCCTCATCCTTGGGTGCTGCCGAATGAATAGGTGCGAGCAAGTGAGAAAGTGAGTGAGCAGGTGAGTAAGTGAAAGCGAGGAAGTGATGAGTGGAAATGATGATGGTGGTGGTGGGTCAGATTTGTGTGGCGTTTTGTGTGTCGGGTGACATCTCGGAGCACCTGTGGTGGTCTGTTGATTAGTCACTCCGGGTGGGCATTGGTGGTGGTGGTCTGCTTCTGTGGCCGCAGCCACCCCAGGGTGGGTTGGCGGGGGTATTGCTGCTGGTCCGTGCTGGCGGTCTCCTTGGCCACTGCCAGGTGTTGGTGCATGTTCATGCTTGCTGCATCTGCACCATGGCTGCCCCAAGTGTTACTGATGAGTGCGTGTTGGTGAGTGGTGGGGGAGAGCACGAGTGGATGTGAGTGAGTCAGAATGTGAGTGAGAGTGGGTGCACAGGTAAGCGTGGGTGCAGGGAGGCATGTGTGAGGGCGAGGGGGAGCGAGACTGAGTGAGTACGGGAGTGGGTAAGAGTGAGTGGGTCTGGGTGTGGGAGTGTGGGATTGTGTGGGGCAGAGGATGAATGAGAGTGAGTGAGTGCATGTGAGTGGGTGCATGGGAGAGCATGAGGGTGTGAGTGCATGGGAATAAGTGTGTGTGCTGGTCGGGGGGGGGGGGGGGGGGTCCTAGACTGAGGGGGTGGCACCTCCTGGCCGTGTGGGCTCCCTTGGACTGGGGAGGGCTGGCCCCCCCATGGGGCTCTTGAACCTTGCCGCTGCCTTCCTTGGGCGTGGGGGCCTGGGTGCTCCCGGGGTGCTGGGGTGGGTGCAGGCCCACTGTGGGGGTGTCTGGGGGGGCCCACGCCCCTATCCAGTTATCCTGATTGTACTGGGGCTTGTTGGCCTTGAGACATTTGTGCTCTGCGGGGGTTGATGCCGCTGTCTTGATTGCTCGGGGTTTCCGGGGGTGGGGGGTGGGGAGGGTGTCACCTGCCACCCTCTTTGTACGTTTCCTGTCAAACTACTCACATGCACACATTTACTTTGCGCACGTGCTCATACACACACACACTTTTGTCTCCCTTTAATTTAACAGATGCAGATACCAGACTCGTGATGAGACCTTTTCAGTGGAAGAAACAGTTTGGCTTCCATTTGTTTTAGTTGTGTTAGTCTGTTTGTTTTCTCCGTTTGTTCCCTCCCCATCTCTCCTTTCCCCATTGGGTAAAACAATTTAAGTATTCAAAGTTATTAGAAGGAGTCTAAAAATAATATAGAGTACATATATGTCATGGGCGGTGAGAGCGTACCCCCTCCTTCCTGTTCATCTCTCCTCAGCTCATCATCACACCTGAGGGACAGGACACACCTGCGCCCTCTCATCAGCCAGCGTACTTAAGGAGGCATCCTTCAGTGAGTCAACGCTGGCTCGTCTGGGTATACTGCCGCGAACAGACAGCAAGTCAACATAACACTGGTGAAAGAAATTTTTAACCTGTGTGCTTTTTTCCCTTGTGAAGGTTGCTGCCATCGTATGGGTGTGTCACTGAGGGCTGCGCACGCTCTCCTGCCACTTCATCTCCCACGACGGTAACCTCCACCCGGTCAGGCTCCACCAGCTATCCCATACCCTGCTGGTTCTTCTATTCCCCGCTGGAGTGCTGCCGGCGCTCCCTCGGAGCCCATGTACGTGGTAATTTGGCTCGCCCATTTTCTCTTACTCTATTCCTCTGCTCACAGCTCTCGTTCTCTCTCCACAGGCCCATTCCTCTGGCGAGTGACTGTTCTGTAGCAATGCGGATTTTGCCATTTTATAAAACATTCAAACGTGTGTAGCGTTTGACTGTCTCTTTGTTGCTGCACCTCGCACGTGGGCTGAATTATCTTATCTGTCATGAAACATACACTACCGTTCAAAAGTTTGGGGTCGCCCACACAATTATTTTGTGTTTTCCATGAAAAGTCACACTTATTTACCACCATGAGTTGTAAAATGAATAGAAAATATAGTCTAGACATTGACAAGGTTAGAAATAATGATTTGTATTTGAAATAATAATTTTTTCCAGATACTCAACCTGCTCAAAGGAAGGTCAGTTTTATAGCTTCTCTAACCAGCTAAACTGTTTTCAGCTGTGCTAACATGATTGCACAAGGGTTTTCTAATCATCCATTAGCCTTCTGATGCAATGAGCAAACACAATGTACCATTAGAACACTGGAGTGATAGTTGCTGGAAATGGGCCTCTATACACCCATGCAGATACTGCACCAAAAACCAGACATTTGACACTAGAATAGTCTTTTACCACATTAGCAATGTATATTAGATATTAGAGTGTATTTCTGATTAGTTTAAAGTTATCTTCATTGAAAAAAAACAGTGCTTTTCTTTCAAAAATAAGGAAATTTCTAAGTGACCCCAAACTTTTGAATGGTAGTGTATATATCTACTGTAGAAAGCTCCTTTTGGGAAAGTAAATCTCTTTGGCACAATAAGGGAAGCAGATCTCGTTTAAACAAGATGGCACCCACAGCGGCCGCCGTGGTGTATCGCTGCCCTTTAATTTTTACCGTGCTAACAGGTCTGTGGACGACGCAGTCAACCTGGCCCTCCACTCCATCCTGCAGCACCTGGACTCCCCGGGAACCTACGCCAGGATTCTGTTTGTGGACTTCAGCTCCGCATTCAACACCATCCGCCCCGATCTGCTCCAGGACAAGCTGTCCCTGCTCAACGTGCCTGACTCCCTCTGCAGGTGGATCACCGACTTCCTGACGGACCGGAGACAGCATGTGCAGCTGGGGAAGTCTGTCTCAGACTCTGTTAGCATCAGCATTGGATCACCCCAGGGCTGTGTACTTTCCCCCCTACTCTTCTCCCTTTATACCAACTCCTGCACCTCCTCCCACCAGTCTGTTAAGCTGATTAAGTTTGCGGACGACACCACCCTCATCGGGCTCATCTCCAACGGTGACGAGTCCGCCTACAGGGAAGAGGTGGCCCAGCTGGTGTCCTGGTGCAGCCACAACAACCTGCAGCTGAATGCTCTGAAGACAGCGGAGATGATTGTGGACTTCAGGAAAGTCACATCCCCCCTGCCCCCCCTCACCATCACAGGCTCTCCCATCACCTTTGCAGATTCCTTCCGCTTCTTGGGCACCACCATCACCCGAGACCTCAAATGGGAGCCAACCATCAGCTCCCTCATCAAAAAGGCCCAGCAGAGGATGTTCTTTCTGCGGCAGCTGAGGAAGCTCAAGCTACCCACCAAAATGTTAGTGCAGTTCTACACGGCCATCATCGAGTCCATCCTCACCTCCTCCATAACTGTGTGGTACGCAGGAGCCACTGCCAGGGACAGACTAAGGCTGCAGCGCGTCGTGCGCACTGCTGAGAAGGTGATAGGCTGCAAGCTCCCATCTCTCCAGGACCTGTACATCTCCAGGACCCGGAGGCGTGCTGGCCGGATCATAGCCGATCCTTCACATCCTGGTCACGTGCTGTTTGCCCCCTTCCCCTCAGGTAGAAGGCTTCGGTCCATTCGGACTAAAACCTCCCGGCACATGAACAGCTTTTTCCCCTCTGCCATCAGACTGCTGAACACTAAGTGACTTTTGACTCTCGTGCACTATGTACAGCAGCTCAACCAGACTCATGTCAATCATCACTGTTTTTCTGTTGCATTATTGACTGCACTATGTGGTACTTCACATTATCTGCTACATGCTAATTTTTTAAAACTGCCTTGACTAGTACTACTCATTATTACTAGTATTATTATTATTATTACTTATTATTACTTATTTTTCTACACTTATTGCACGTTTCTAGTCCTTTAGTTTTTTAGTTTATCCCTTTTTCTCATTATGTTTTTAATGTTGCAGCATGGCACCGAGACAAATTCCTAGTTTGTGTATCACATGAACAATGGCAATAAACCTGATTCTGATTCTGATTCCGATTCTGTTCTGCTTACCTTGCTGCTTGACAGGACAGAGGGGAAAAACTAGCAATTTCTGAAGATCAATCCGATTAAAATATCTAATCGTTCTTCACACTATTCCAAATATGTTGGTCAGTCCCAATACATGCATTAAAATCTCCTAGCAAAATAATCTTGTCTGATGGACTGAACTGTTGCAAGATATTGTCCAGGGGCCTCATGTACAAAGGGTACTTATGCACAAAAACATAGCGTACGTCATTTTCCACAGAAATTTTCAGATGTATCAAGAATGAAATGACCGTGGAAATATGCGCAGCCCCACGGCAACTTCATGGCTGGCATACGTACGTTTCTACTGTTATTGGTCCATTGGCGACAGGTAGAGGTGATGTTGGGAGATAATGATGTGAAAATTATTGTACACACCAGAGACACATGATGAGCAAACATCCAAGTGTGCACAATTAGATGAGTAGATATAAAAGCAAGTGCAAAGAAGTGTAGAAAATGCCTCCAACAACACTGGCGTTAGCATTATTAGAGGATATTGCCAACTGCGCAGTGAGAAGAGAAAAGGTATTTAGAGACCGAGAAGATTTTCTGGCTCAGGATGATGACTGGCTTGTCACCCGGTTTAGTTTTTCACGGGCAGTCCTTGTGGAACTGTGTTCACAGCTACGACCACTCTTGGAACGCGACACAAATCCGTGTGCTGCCCTTCCCAGTGTAGGTGCTGACAACTCTGGGGTTTCTGGAAACAAGCATTCCAGAGGGAGCTGGCAGACCAATCGAAGAATTTCCCAGTCGACCCTGGGCCGAGCTATGCCAGCTGTGTGGGATGGCATTATCCGGCTGTCACCCAGGTACATAATATTCCCATATATGCCGCCATCAGTGTGTGAATGTGTGTGTGAATGGGTGGATAGCAGGATCTGTAAAGCGCTTTGGTCATCTAGAGATGAAAATAAAAGCGCTATATAAGTGTCAGAAAATTGTACATACATGTTTATTTTTTATAATTGTTTATCATTTTATAATCATCATTATTATCATTATCATTATCATTGCATAACCATCTTATATGATTAAAATGTATACTGCATGCATCTTCTATGGGTTTATAGCATACTGTATTATTTCTGGGTAATAAGTGGACCTACTGAGTGTCCTTCACCAAGATGTGCTTAGAAGTCAAAGTGTCTCACCAGACCAGTCTATGTGTATGATAAGGGGTCTGGGAATGAGGGAGAATTAATCTTGTTTTCTTATAAAGTGCTGTGACTATGATTAACTTGCAGTCTGGGACACACCTGCAAGGCCATGTTGTTTTCAGTCCAGGCCAATGTTTTGTACACTCATATTATGACTGTGTATGGTATCCAGCAGATGTTTTTTATGTTTGTATGACTGACGATGTATAAAAGCTTCCTGATTGTTTTTTATTGCCAGTGCTGGATTTTCTGTTAAAGGTACTGCACTCCTGCAGTAAAGAGCTCATATGAGGAATATTCCTGTGTCATGAATCTTATTTGAGGTAACGAACTGACATACGATCACTCTGAGTTTCCAGATTCTGACATACTTGGTGCCGTGACCCGGATGGGCGATATCTGGACGGCGGATAGAGGCGACGCGCTCTCCAGGTTGAAAATCCATGCGCATAGTCTGACTGCATACAGTCAGTATTGGACTCCCCATTGAGGAAATCTGGACTGCGTGGGACTCTAGACGTTGTCTAGTGAAGCCCATCCTCAATAAAAAGAAAGAAAAGTAAGTGATGTCTTTTTATTATATGTGCGTTAGGAGATCCTCTAAAATCCAGCTTTGAGTGAGTAATGTAAAATAGAATGTATTCTTAAATATGTTACAAGAATCTCCAAATCCAACTACGAGTGACTAACGCGATAAGTAAATAAAGTGCGCGGAAGTAGTTGCAACGAGGTAAAAAGTTTTGGTTGGGTTGAAATCCCCGGTCTGGGACAAAAATAGGGTTGGGTTGAAATTCCCGAGTTTGGAACTAAAAATAGAATATCAGGTCGTGGATGTAACGTAATGGTAGTGTGACGGCGCTTCACACTTTTCCTGGTAAAATGTTTTAATTCCTGTGGAATTACCAAGGGGTTAAAAAATAATAAAAACAGCAAAAAAAGGGGAAAAAATGGGTAACTGTGTGGGGAAGAAAGAGAATAAGCGAAAAACTATACAGCAGAAAAGAGAACAGACAGCGCGTCGAACAGTTAAAAATTACAATGACCGGTTAAAAGAAAAAGATCAGATAAAGGATCCTGAAAAATATTTGAACAAATGGGAAAAGGACTATTCCTTCAAACCCACATTAGATGTGGATGAGTGCGCAGTCTTAGCGTCGACGGTAAAATTAGTAACTGATAGGATATTTTCAAGTTTCATTAATTATTCTATATGATTTTAATGCTATATTATTCTATTTTATAATTGTTTCTGGTGCATATAAAATCCAATGTCTGGGTCACTGTGATATTTTCATTGCCTCAGACCTTGAAAAGACTGTCTGTTTTCAGAGCAAGATTAGGATGAGCAAGATTGTGAATAATGACGAAAGTTTCTTTGTTTTATCATACCAAGCTGTACTGTATTGTCAGGATGACCAGATCATGTTAGAATGTTCATTGCTGACCACAGATAAAGAAGGAGTCACTTGGAGAGTTGGCTCCTGCCAGTCTAGCTTAGATAAGAGACCGGAGTATAAAAATCAACATCCTTGGATACATGTTAGGGAGTCGGTGCTGTGAAGCTCTGAGGCGAGTGTATGCTGATACTGATTTCCTCCTTTCTGATCAGAAGGAGAATAAATGACTCAGAACTTGGAAAACCGCCTATTGATTATTGTTTCAGCCTCAGTCAATTCATTTTTGTTCTAACATAATTGGCGCCCGACGTGGGACCCATATAGAGTGGTCCACGGCGTTTTCCAACGAGCCTGGACTTTAGACAAGTGCACAGTCAAAGGAGAGGAGAGACCCATACTTCTGGGAAGCGCTGAAAAAAAAAAAAAAAACGCTGAATTTCCCTCTTCAAAGGCCCTGGTGACGTCGGGGAGCGGCGTGGAGCTCTGACGGGTCTACCGGAATTCAGAGGCGGATTCCAGGTGTGAGTAATTTATTCCAGTTTTTGTTATTGTTGTTATGGCCAGAGAGTGATTGCCTAGACCGATTGTACACTAGGTGAAAGACTGAAAGAAAGAGACCTACAGCCTAATTGATAAGTTATGTTACTCACGGTGCGGGTGTCGCAATAATCCCTTGGGGAGATGGAGCTTTCCTTTCCAAGCGGTGATCAAGCGGTGATCGTATTCACTCCTATTCGGAGTGAATATGATGTGAAATTGATGTCTGTGTTTTTTTTCTCCCTAATATTTGTGGAGCATAAAAGGGTTGGTTAGTTAATTATCTTTTGGGAAGTGTTTAAAATTATAGGTATTTGAAAATAGTAGCCTTGAGCAGAAACAGTGGACTGATGTTGTGCTTTATGGCAGTGTAAAAAAAAAAAAAAAAAAAAAATGAAAGGGGAAGCATCACGCTGCCAGTGGCGGTGTGATGGTTGCCATATTTGGCATATTTGGCTGCACGGTGGCGCAGTGGTTTAGCACTGTGGCAGCACAGTTTTACCCTCGGCCGGGGGACCGCGGGGATCGTGGGTTCGATCCCAGCCCCCGACCAACAGTGAGCTGTGTGGAGTTTGCATGTTCTCCCCGTGTTGCGTGGGTTTACTCCGGGATTTCTCCGGTTTCCTCCCGCATACCAAAAACATGTAGGTTTAGGGCGCTCGCGCACGCAGCGACCAGCAGCCGGTGGCTTGTCACCAGACTGCAAACCAAATCTACCTACGGGTACAAATAAGTAACAAAAAAAAAAAAAAAAAAAAAAAATTTGATTTTTTCCGCTGAGGTTGCCAGATCTGGAAATTAATTGAAGTAATTCTCATGCTGTTTTGGGCTTTGGCATGAACCTAAAAGTCTTCATTGTATGACCTTGTAGAGATAACGCAAAAGAAAACATGTCTGGGCCCTGTCTGTCTGTACCTGTCTGAGTGTAATGTCTGTCTCAATGTGTATCTGTTTGAGATTCTGTGTGTGTCCTTGAGAGAAGGAGAAAAAGAAACAGAGAGTTTGGGGAATAAAAAAAAAAAAAAAATATAGAAAAGCCGTGTAGCCACTAATTCGTGTGTGGAAAACTTGGTAAAAAGAAAAGAAGAGGAAAAAAACTTTCAAACATGGGTTGCTGTTATAGCAAAAAGGACAAAAATAGTACAAGGTTTCTGGCAAAATGGAGAAAGAAATTTGATTTCAGTGGGGAACTTGAGGTTAAAGATTGTAAGAGTTTGATTTCTGCCATCAAATTAGCAGCAGACGGCAGGAGGCAAAAAGAGTTAAAATATGAACTTTTTGAGGCTGAACAATGGCTTCAGGTTGCCAGGCAACAGCAAGCTGATTTGAATAGGAAAGACCAGACCTTAAAAGACTCGGATGTTTGTAATAAGAAGGGTTTGACTAATGCACATTTTTTCTCAAAATTCCGAGGTGACGAAGGAAATAATGGCCGGAGCAGGTGGTGGGACAACCTGACCCCTCCCTCTCTGCATCCGGATCTTGAGACGGTGACCACTCCCACGTCGCCAACTGCGGGCCTGCCCTCCTTGGCTCCTCCCCGGCCTCCTCCTCCACGCCCACCTCCTCCTTCCTTTCAACGCAGGCCGGACATCAAACCTAGAGGCCAGCTTTCTCATCTGACAAAAAAGTTAAGTGATTATGCACCTTCACATTATGCCATTTCAACAGCACACACATCCTCACCCTTAGATGAACACATTAAGGAAGAGGAACATGCAATAGAATTAGGACAATTTCCTATGGTTAAACTATACAACCCGGCTTATGTTGGTCCAGCGGCTGAAGGTGCTGAAGTCAGTAGCCAAAACATTCTTTAAAATATTCCCACTGTGCTAGTTAACCACCAACTGATGCAGCATTAACTCAGCAGGTGAAAGAATTAAATGAACATATTAGGAACAAGTGGAGATTAAAACATGATTTGACAGCTATTCAGAATGCCACTTAACATAAAACAGAAAGTGTTGAAGCCTATAGGTGTAGGTTGCAAAATGTTTTTGGACAATCATTCAGGTTTGGAAAATCCTACTGCATATACAGGTTCAGAACCCTATTGACAACATTTGAGAAGTGTATTCCTACAGAACATGCATCCAAATTTAGCACAGCATGAACGCAAACACTTTGTAATATGTCACACATGTTCATTTGCTGATGTGTTGAAATATGCAAAAACACGCAGAACAACTGAGCTGACCGTCAGGGGGAGGCCTTTGCTTCCCCCACTTCTGTATTTTCCCAGGGTCCCCGGCGTGGAGGAGGGGGGAGAGGCCTCGGTGCTGGGTCTGTGGGCCACGTTCAAGAGGCCAGAGGGAGGGGAAGGGACTACGCCCTGCTCAAAGCCACAACAACGACAGCGACAGCGACAACCGGACTCATCACATCCCGACATGTGACTGACCGAACCAAAGCTAAGTACAGCTAATGACAATGACATTTGACATACACTATTTCATTTACCTGACTTTGACCTAATCACGACACTAAAGGGTTTATCAGAGGTTACTCTAGAAGTTCAAGGAACTTCTGTGAAATTTCTTCATGATTATGGGGCTCACAAAATCAGAACACACAGTGATCATTAAATCAGCAAATGGGAAGCTAAAAAAGAAATATTTTTCTGAAATTGTAACAGTAAAAAGATGTTACAGGGGACAGTGCAGAAGGTTCATTCATTTTGTCACAAGTGTGTCTAGTTAACTTATTAGAAAGGGATTTGCTCACAACTCTCAACATCGCCCTAATTCCAACAGAAGGTGGTATGAGGGCATCACAATTCCCACATGTATCAGAAATTCATATTTTGCAAGATTTTGCAGTACCAGCTCATGGTCACTTCGCTTGGTACCGGCCGGACCAACCTGAGTGGCTGAGAGTTTGGAAGCCAAAATAATGCAATATTTCAAAATACAGGTTCCTACAACCGTGCAAGCCACAAATCAAAATCATTGCAACATGTATGACAAATATCTGAGTGGCTCAGATGACAAATCTGAGAAAACATTTTTTGTAAACTCATCCTCCAGAAAAAAATTATTGCAAATTTGTACTGGCCGCCAAAGGTCTATGCAGAAACATCTGTGAGGTTATTAGATAAAAATAAAGGTCACTTTAAACACTAGGAGTCACCACACATTGCATTGAGCAAGCCTAAACACATGCAATGGAAGGACGTAGGCTTAATAAATAATACAGAATTGGTAATAATAAATGTAAAACCTTATTTTAGGCCTTATCAGAGACAATATCTTTTATGCCCAGGAGCCATGAGATGACTGTTGTTGAGATATAGTGCTATATAAATAAAGTTGAATTGAATTGAATTCAAGAAGGTATGAAACCTGGTATGCAGGGACTCATAGATGCAGGGGTTATAGTATTAGATCTAAAAATACTGTGCAATATACTTTGTTAAATGATCTACAATCACAAATTAAAATTTTTCACAGTGATTGACATCAGTAATGCTTTTTCCAGCATTCCCATCCACCCAGATCATCAGTTTTGGGTTGTATTCAAATTTGAAGGCAAAAGGTACACATTCACGAGGCTACCATAGGGCTATTGTGAATCACCAACCATTTTTTTTTCACAGGGAATGTCAGCAAATTTGGCCCAGTTACATTTTGCTGGCATCCCCTGATGAAATCATTTGGGAAAAAAAAAAGAAAAAAAAAAAAAAAGACACCATTGCCTTGTTGAAATTTTTAGCTGAGCAGGGTCACAAGGTTAACAAAGCAAAGCTGCAGTTGTGGAAGCCAGAAGTGAAATACTTAGGCCACATTCTGTCAGCAGAAGGGAGACATGTTGATCCTGTTCGCAAAGAGGCTATTTTGGCAGAGCCCAAACCAATCACAAAAAGAGACATGATGTCATTCTTTGGGACATTAAATTATTGTCGCTCCTGGATTGCAAATTATTCATTTGAAGTGCAACCATTTTCTGACCTTATTTACAAAAAACCAATGGCACAGGTGGACAAGACTGAGCGGACACCTGAAGCAGAGTTGATCGCACTAATTGAAGCATGCAAATTGGGACAAAACAAAAATTAAAAAAAAAATACTCAGTTTACATTGATAGTCAGTATGTATTTTACACTATTCACCACTTTGCACAAAAAGTGCAAACACCTCATTCTGGAGCTGCTTGAAAGTGTCAAACTGCCATTACAACTGGCCATATGCAAATGTGCTGCTCATACGAATGGTAATGATCCGGTTTCTAAAGGCAATCATTTTGCGGATCAAACTGCAAAGGCGGTTGCACAAGGCTTGCAACCTAAACAAAGCACATTTGATTCTGTTTTGACATTGACTGAAGAGCTATCACATGATATTCTTGTTGAGGCTCAAAACGCAGCACCACAGGCTGAAATTTACAAATGGATAAAGAAGGGAGCTATCCTTGATGACACCTTAAAGCTCTATAAATGTAAGGCAAACAAGCCTATTCTACCACGCAAACTGTTTCACCAAGTCTCTACCTTGCTCCATGGCGTTTCGCATGTAGCAAGAGGGGGGATGGTATCTACATTGAATAAAACCTTTACTGCTTATGGGTTTAGCCAGTTTGCCACACAGTTTTGTAAGAAATGTCTGATCTGTGCAAAAAACAATGCACAGGGAAACTTCAAACCTGAGAGAGGCACTTTTCCAGCCTCTACTTATCCATTTCAGAACATTTGCATGGATTTTATTGAACTGAATAAATGTGAAGGCAAGAAATATTGTTTGGTCATTTGTGATATGTTTTCTACATGGACAGAAGCTTTTCCTTGCACACATCCAAATGCAATCACAGTTGCAAAGAAATTGCTTGCAGAAATTGTACCTAGGTTTGGAATACCTGAGAAAATTTACTCAGATAATGGTACACATTTTGTAAATCAAGTTATGTCACATTTAGGCACAGCACTGAACATCATTTTGAAGAATCATTCAGCTTATCACCCACAATCTGCAGGACTGGTAGAACGCACAAACAGAACTATTAAAGAAAGACTCAGAAAAACAATGGCAGAAACAAGACAAAATTTGATTTACTGCCTTCCATTAGTTTTGTTTTACATGAGGATAATCCCAACCAAAGGGGGGTTGTCTCCATTTGAAATCATGTATGGCAAACCATACTTGTTGCCACCTTTGAGACCATTCAATCCTGGTGATGAAGAAGTGTGTTTAGCAGATTACATGAGAAGGATGTTGACTAACAGAGATATTATCGCTGCTACTCTCCCTAGGAGGGTTCACGAGGAAACTGCACTGATCTTGGCCAAGCCAGGAGACCTCGTCCTCATCAAAGCCATCAAAAAGAAGAATTGGACTGATTCACCCTGGCAAGGACCACATAAAGTTGTTTTGTCAACGCCAACAGCGGTGAAAGTTGAAGGACGGGACTCTTGGGTGCATTTAACACACTGTAAACTTTACCCTGCTCTGAACTCACAGTAAGGGACTTCTGAATAAATATTTTCAACTCCATTCCATTAAAGACTCTCAGCAAGAGACTTTTTCTTAATTGTTTTTCCTATACAAGTGTCGACTGACGACGCCCTACGTGGTGTCCAGTACCGGCTTGGGATAGGGAAGCAAGTGGTTGACCATCATGGAGAGACAAGAAGCGCAAGAAAGACGTTTGATCATTAAAGGGTGTAGTTGTTGTTTCCTTTACATCATCATCCTAGGGGTGACATTATTATTTTGGTTTCCTTTAGCTGCACCACAAACCATACATCGTAGTGCTAGGGACCTTGCACATATTCAGCATAATTGGCTAGAGCTACATGAGCATCACGATCATGAATATGCTGCCAATACGTGGTGGAGGTATGCTAATTATACGGCTAGGGCAGCTAATCGTTCCAATTGTTATGTTTGCTCCTTAGTGCCAACGTCAGCTGGACAGATTGCTGTTGTAGCCAAAATGATGGAACCAGCAAAGGCTCTCTGTTTTTTACAGAAGGCTATGAAAAGGGACTACACAAAAAAGATTATTTTGAATCATTCTTGTGAAATCTTTCATCACTCTACCAATCAGAGAACTTATGGTACCCCTTACTCTGCAAGGGCAAGGTTAGTTTCATCAGGAACTTTTTCTTTTTGTCTGAAGGGAAGTGGTAACAACCCTCTGGGCGACCTACCCCTTTCTCGGTGTGAGGAGGTGTACAGTGTACACCGCACCTGTGATGCTAGTACCCTGACCAATCGGGTGGGCAGGTGGTGTCCACGGGTTAACCGTTGTCATTATGGACCTATCACCATGCTGGAGCTCTGCAGTGCTGCTATCTGCAACTTCCATATGTACGGCGCACATATGGTGGCTGGTGGCTGTGTGGTCGTAAGGCGTATTCCCATCTGCCTATGAACTGGGCAGGAACCTGTGCCCCCGTCTTTGTGACTGACAACACCCTGATTATGTCAGCGGGTCAGACGAGCAGAGGGAAGAGAGACCTATCACAGGATGCCCTTTTCACACCACATGATTCCATCTGGGGTAGGGACGTGCCAGAGCAGCTCAAGATACTTACTACAGGTCAAAAGGTAGTTCAATCGCTATTCCCTTGGGTGGGAGTGGCAAAAAATACCTTGTGGATTGAGACTCTTAATTATAGACTACAGTCTTTTGTGAATTTTTCCTTAGCTGCCTGGAAAGGTGAAAGGAAGGAAATGACTGCTATAAGACTTGTAGCAACACAGAATAGAATGGTACTTGATCAGTTGACTGCCGCCCGTGGGGGTGTGTGCACAATTATAGGTCAGTACTGTTGCACCTTTATACCTGCACATGATGCAGATGGAGGCGTCATTGCTTCAGCCATACGTAATCTGACTGCTTTGCAGACTGCTGGGGCCAAGGATAATGTTGATGATTCATCACACTGGATAAACTGGTTGTTTTCCTCATGGAGGAGTCTTGTCATAAACTTAGTGGTGATTATTGTAGTGATACTTTTGATCTTTTCATGTTTCATTCCTTGTATCCGTGATATGATGTTGAAACTTGTTCAGGTGAATTTAGTGTTATATCACGAGGCCACCACTGGAGATGATGGGGAAACAACACCAGCTTAATGTCTTATGAGTACAGAGTAAAAGTATGATTGACATGCAGAAAACCGAAAGGAGATGTATGTTCATGATGTGAATTTGAAATGTACTGAATTGCAAGAGTAATCAAATATGCCTTGAAGTTCAGAGAAGTTGTTTTCCTTATTTGAGATTTTTTCACTTTATCCTGTTTATGTTCTGTCTTAATTTATGTCGTATTTGAAACCATTATGTTACTAATCACTATTTAGCTAGTATACAGTTTTACTATATTGATTGTTGTTTCATTGTTGATACCTTGTTGCAGTTTCACGTTGAGGTACTAATACACATAGGTTAGGATACTAATACACATAGATCTCTGATACAAACATACACATATGTCTTTTACACATGATAGGTTTTTAGTTATTTTTATTGTTTTTATTGTTCTTTACATTTACATACAAGTATTAACTTTTTATTAAATCACTGCTAATCACTGCTAATTTACTGACACATAGAACGACAAATACATACACTATTTCATCTTAATTTATGGCTAATCACCATCACTGATTCAATTTTTCTCTTTTATGACTTAATTAGATGATTGATTTCTTTTTTTTTTTTTTTTTTTTACAAGGGTTTATTTTTTTTTTTTTATTTAAGTTTTTGTAAAGGGTATACAGGTCGTTACAGCAGTGCATTGTTTACATTTTCATCACATGGTCCCTTATTTTCTGATATCTGACAACATTGGAAGATTAATTCTTACAACACCCCCCTTTTTTTTTAAAGTGAAAGAAAAAGTGAAATTAAAGAGAAAAAAAAAACAAAAACAAAAACAAACAAACCAGCAAAAAACAAACAAAAAGAAAAAGTAAGTAAATAAAGGTAAAAGAGCATCTGAGTAGCATTGGAACAAAGAGCGGAACCATTATTGAAATGGTATTTGTCAAAGATTAGATCTAATGGAAGACACATATGCGATACAGGGTTGCCAAAAGTTCATGAACCCATCCATGTCCTGTCTCAGTGCGAATGTCAACTTTTCCATCGAGTAAATGTCTTGGATCACGTTAATCCAATCTTCAGGTGTAGGACAGTCCTTCAACATCCATTTTTTAGTTAGAGCTTTTTTGCTTGCCAATATTAAAACATTGAATAAGTATTTTTCTCCTCGTCTTTCCAGTGAGTCCGGTAGTAAACCCAAATACAAAGTTACAAAAGAGAAGGGAACTGTTATTTTGAATAATTTCCCCAATATTGTCTGTACATTGGTCCAGTATTGGTGGATAACTGGGCATGACCAAAACACATGAAAATGATTTGCAGTCTTTTCACCACACGAGCGCCAACATTTCAACCCCTTATGGGTAAATTTGTTTTGTGCAGGTGTTCTGAAAAATCTTACCAAGTTTTTCCATCCAAATTCTCTCCACTGCAGGGATGAGGTACTTTTCCATTGCTGTTTATTTAGCTTTTCCCATATTTCCAGTTGTAAAGTGAAATTCCCCTCTTTTTCCCGTCTCTCTTTTATATAAGATGTGTTGTCTCCTTTTAAGTCTTGAAGACCTTGGTATATTTTAGAAATGTATCTGATCCCTGGGATCCCTTTATATGCCATTAAGAAGACCTTCAGAACACCTGACTGGGCCCTTTCCAAGTCCTCCTTTTTAAGCATATTGTTTATGTGGTGTCTAAGCTGGAAGAACCTGTAAAGGTCTTGATTTATTAGGCCTTGTTTTTTCAAATCTTCAAAACTTCTTAAGATTTGCCCTTTAAAAAAATCGTAATATTTTATCAGCCCTTTCTCCTTCCACTTTTTAAATCTGGTGTCTGTTTTATTAGGAGTAAAGTCTTGATCATAGGCAATCCATTGCAGAAGTCGATAGGGCTCTTTAGTTTGATTCTCTCTGACTATCTTAAACCAAATTTTTAGCGGGGTCTCTATCCACGGGTTAGTGTTATTCAAAAGCTTAGGTAAGGCATTGTTCCCTATTATCGCCTGTAGGGGGATGTCACTTGTTATTTGGCATTCGATCTCCTTCCATTGTGCAGTGTAGACTGGGTTACATATCTCTACTAAAGTTTTAATTTGTGCGGCTTTAAAGTAGTCCCTGATATTTGGCAGCACGAGCCCACCTTTGTCTTTGTTTAGCTGTAGGGTTCTATATCTGATTCTAGGTCTCTTGCCCTGCCATATGAATCTTGAGATCCTTCTGTCCAGTTCCTGCCATGTTTTTTTGGGAGGTTCTACCGGTATTGTTTGGAAAAGGTATAGAAGACGTGGAAGTATATTCATTTTGACTGCTTCAATTCTTTGTGCAGTACCCAAGAATGGTATCATATTCCATCTTGTTAGGTCAGATTTTATTTTTGTCACCAGTGGATCATAGTTTAGTGATATAATTTTGTTGAGTTGTTTCGGGATATTGACCCCCAGATATTTCATAGATTCCGACTCCCAGTTAGTTTTGAGTTTGCTTAGTGAATAATGATTTGGGTCATAGTTGAATGTTAAAACTTGGGTTTTATGCATGTTTAATTTGTACCCCGATAAATCTCCATACTTTGAAAAAATTGAGGTTAGTTCTGGTAAAGAAGTGTCCGGCTGCCCTAGGTATATTAAAATGTCATCAGCAAAGAGTGCTATTTTATGTTCCTTCTGACCAAGTGTAATACCTTGAATTTTTTGATTTTGTCTTATCCATTGGCTCAGATGTTCTATGAAGATTGCAAAGAGCAGTGGAGACAGGGGGCAGCCCTGACGACATCCTCTTTCCAGTTCAAAAGATGATGATAAATTACTGTTAATCCTTATTTTAGCTGTTGGTTTTTTATATAATGCCTGTATAGTTCTAATGAAGTTGTTATGAAAATTGAAACTGGATAAGATTCTATATAGAAAAGACCAGTCAACCGAATCGAATGCTTTTTCAGCATCTAATCCCAATATGACTGCATTTAAGTTATATTTTTTTATATGATGAATTATGTGTAAAGTGCGTCGAATGTTGTCTTGTGTCTGTCTTTGTCTTATAAAACCTGTTTGGTCTAAATGAATTAGGTCTGTCAGTATATTTTCTAACCTTTTGGCAAGGATAATGGTAAAAAGCTTATAGTCCTGATTTAGTACACTGATTGGTCTGTAGTTGGAGCACTCTAGTTTATCCTTTTCAGGTTTAGCTATAACTGCAATGACCCCTTCTCTTCAGGAGGGGGGGATTTCCCCTGTGTGGAGGACATAATTAAATGTTTTCAAGAGGAGAGGAGATAGTTGCTGTTTAAAGGTTTTGTACCACTCTGCTGTATAGCCATCTGCTCCTGGGGATTTGTTAGCTTTAAGTTTCATAATTGCTTTTTCCAATTCTTTAGGATGTATTTCTGACAGTAGTGTTTTATTTTGTGACTCCGTAAGTTGGGGAAGGTTTAATGTGTTTAGGAATGCCTCGGATGCGTTTTTATGTTTTTTGTAGGAGTATAAGTTCTTATAGTAATTCTCGAAGCTTTTAAGAATATCTTGAATTCTGAATTTTATTTCCTTTGATACTGGGTCTCTGATTTTGTAGATTGCTCTTTCTGTTTGATGTTTCCTCAATTTATAGGCTAGCAATTTTGCCGATTTACTGCCTGCTTCATAGTATTTTTGTTTCAAAAATGTAAGTTTCTTCTGGATTTCTATTGTGTAGATCTCATTTATTTGGTTTTTAATTTCCTTAATCTTGAGCGAGTCAGTAGAATGAGTGTTGCCTTTGTGTTCTTTTTCTAGGTTCCTAAGTTCTGACTCTAATGTGGATAGTTTTTCTTGTCTTAGTTTCTTTTGGGTTGCCAGTTTTGCAATAATCTTTCCTCTTATTACAGCTTTGCATGCATCCCACAGTATTAAAGGGGATACTTCTCCATTATCGTTTTCTTCCAAATATCTGAGAATATCTGATTCCAATTCATCTTTCAATGGTCCTTTCAGGACATTTGAATTTAACCTCCAAGAAAATGTATTATTTGTGTATTTTTGGATATTTAAGTCCATGTAGATCGGACTGTGGTCAGAGAGATCCATCAGTCCTATTTTACAAGTTTTTACTCTTCCAATGTCTCTATTAAACATAAAAAAATAGTCAATCCTTGAGTAAGATGAATGTGGAGTTGAGTAAAATGTATAGTCTTTTACACTGGGGTTGAGTTCCCTCCACACGTCACAGATTCCCATTTCTTTTAGTAGCATCCGAGTCTTCCTGTTTTGGGTGTTATTTTGATGTGGAGAATTACCAGAAGCATCCCAGTATGGATTCAGTCTAAGATTGAAGTCCCCACCACATATCACTAAACCTTGAGCTTTAGTTATCATTAGGTCAAATACATTTTTATAAAATTTCCAGTTAGCCCCTGGGGGAGCATACACATTCAGCAGGGTGATATCTTCTCCCTCTAGCCGCCCAGTTACCAAACTGTATCTCCCTTCTTTATCTTTGTGTTCTGATTTTTTTTCAAATGTAATTTTGGTTGATATCAATGTCGCTACTCCCCTCCTCCTCCCTGACTTATATGAAGATGAAGAGATCATTTTAAACCCTTGTCTACTGAGTTTATTGTGTTCCACGTCTGTTAGGTGGGTTTCTTGTAAAAATATTATTCCTGCTTTGTCTTTTTTCATTTTGCCTAGAATCTTGGATCTTTTAACTGGATTCAGGATTCCTTTTACATTATATGAAATTATTTTGGTTACACCCTGTTTCTCCATTGTGTTGTTTTGTTTAGTATAACTGTGTGGTGGCCCTCTTTTGTGCTACTCAGAAACTGAAAGAACATTAAAAACAAGAAAAACATTAAGAACATAGTGTATAAAACTTTAAAACAAAAAGCTGTCAGAAGAACTTCCTGAGCTGAGGTCTTTTTAAAGACCCTGGAAGAGCCTTGATGGAGTGAAGGCCCTGAGAGAAATTCCTCAAACTCTGTTACGTGTTGAGGGCCCTTTCTTACCCCTGTAAGTTGTCCCATGCTTTTAACGTGAGTTTCAGAACCCAATCCAAACTTGTAATGATTTTTTTTTTCCTTTTATGCCTAAACCCTGTGAAATTGTGTGCACCCTCCCACCCCCATCACATCAAACATTCACGCAAAAACAGTATTTGTTAGTATGAGGAGAACATGTGGATTATTGTCACATTTCTATTTTAACAAGTTTTTTTTTTTTTTTTTTTTATTAAAAAGACTTATTTGTTTCAAATATTATGACTGTTCCATGAAATGTTTTACCACATGCTGAATACGCATCTCCTTTAATGTTTGTTACCTTGTATGAGGGGGGTTGGATGTGCGGATTGATTCAAGAGAAAGAAAAAAAAAAGGTCGCTATTCCAACCTGAAAACGGACAGTTTATCCGCGACGCTCTGGCACTGGGTTTCCCGCTGCTGGCCCGTGGATTTTGAAGGTCTTTGTGTTGTCCATGTTTGCGCTTTGATCTTCTCACTCGGGTCTGCTGCGGGTTTAAATACCGTTACCGGGAGCCCTCTTCTCGCCATGTCAGCTGTTGCTTCTTCCGCCGAATTATAGAGACATGTTTCTTCGCCGTAGAAGACCCTTAACTTCGCAGGAAATGGAGTCTGAAAGCACAATTTCTTCTCTCTTAACACCTTTTTCGCGTCATTGTATTCCCTGCGCTTTTTAAGGACCTCCGGGGCGTAATCGTGTTCCACGAAGACTTTTCTCTCCTGGTGCATAAATCCTTTTTTCTGCCAGGCCAGTCTTACAACCTCTTGTTTTATTTTGAAATTGGAAAATCTTACCAACACCGAACGTGGGGGCGCTTCCGCCGCCGGCCTAGCGGCTAATGAACGATGTGCCTTTTCTATCTTCAAGTCGGTGGTTTGTGGAATATCCAATTTCTCTCTTAGTAAGGATTCCACGCATTCTGCCATTGAGTTAAAACCGTTTTCGGCTCCTTCTATCAGACCATGAATTCTTATGTTGTCTCTTCTTTGTCTTCCTTCTTGGTTGGCTAGCTTAGCCTCTATAGATGCTTGTATTTTGCGTAGGTCCAGCACAGAATCTTCGAGCACTTTTATTCGATCCTCTGTTTCCAAGATTCGGTTCTCGGCCTGGTCCACTCTGCTGTTTGTCCTTTTCAATTCTTCTCTGAATTCCCGAAATTCGGCCGTAACCTCTCGGCGAAATCGTCGTAGCTCTTCAAATAGTGATTTCAGGCTAACCTTTTTGTTAGCTACCACCAGTTCCTCGTCTTCTGAACGGAGATCTTCCAGTTCAGATTCTCCGGCCGATACATGTCCTGGCCTGGAGAATTTCAGTTTCTTCTGTTTTCCTTTAGACATGATGATTTTGTCTTTTGATTTTCACTCCTCCAAAAATCCGTTAAGTTTGATTTTCAAGGTGTTATCTTGGATTGGGTCTGAGAGCTTCAGTGTTAAGCTGCAGTCGCCATGGCGTCCAGACCGGAAGTCGATTGATTTCTTTTTTGAAATAAAAGGTAATATCCTCACATGCTCCCCAGGAAATGAAACATTCCAGCGGCGCTCGGGAGTGGCAGCGAGGCCGATGGCGGACTTTCCTCATTAAAAAGCGAGTTAGGATTTTTTGCAATACAATGCTTTAGCATAAAATGCACCGGAACTTGGCGAGCTGCCCAATGAGGTCTTAGAAGCCATAATGTTTCATCTCTGATGCTTTTTGAGCATCATAGGGGGGAATGATAGGATATTTTCAAGTTTCATTAATTATTCTATATGATTTTAATGCTATATTATTCTATTTTATATTATAATTGTTTCTGGTGCATATAAAATCCAATGTCTGGGTCACTGTGATATTTTCATTGCCTCAGAGCTTGAAAAGACTGTTTTCAGAGCAAGATTAGGATGAGCAAGATTGTGAATAATGACGAAAGTTTCTTTGTTTTATCATACCAAGCTGTACTGTATTGTCAGGATGACCAGATCATGTTAGAATGTTCATTGCTGACCACAGATAAAGAAGGAGTCACTTGGAGAGTTGGCTCCTGCCAGTCTAGCTTAGATAAGAGACCGGGGTATAAAAATCAACATCCTTGGATACATGTTAGGGAGTCGGTGCTGTGAAGCTCTGAGGCGAGTGTATGCTGATACTGATTTCCTCCTTTCTGATCAAAAGGAGAATAAATGACTCAGAACTTGGAAAACCGCCTATTGATTATTGTTTTAGCCTCAGTCAATTCATTTTTGTTCTAACAGTAACCAAAGGAGATAAGAGAAAGCCGAATTTGGAACTTAAATGTGCAAATCTTTGGAAGGCAGCAGCTGCAGATGCCCGAATAAAAGCCAGCCAAGGGTGCAAAAATAGTAAGAAAGGAGTGGATCAGAAAAAACCATGTGAGAATCAAAACAGTGAAAACTCTCTGTCACGGCTGGACAGAGAAAAACCGAGCGCTCCCCCCCCCCCCATCCTGTAACAGATCCTAAGGATGGTCCATATTCTAAACTGCAGAAAGAGGCAAAACAGGTGGAAAAACAATTTCTGAATCCTCAGCCAAATTATCCATTTCTTGAAAAGCCTCACCTTAGACCTGTAAAAAAGGAAGAAGAAGAAGAGGAAGATGAGGAAGAAGGGGCCTCGCAAACTAGTAGGGGGACATCAAAAGCAGCACCCCAAGAATTAGAGGGAGCCACTATCCGAATTTTTAAACCATGGACTCTTGTTGAAATGCATGGGATTGCCAAGGCTGTTCCAAAACCTGATATAGACATAAATGGTTGTGTGGAGGAACTGAACAGCATTATGGAGTTAAAGATCTTTAGGATAGTGTTTGGAAAAAAGGAGAAGTTCTTTACTGATGAATTGATTGAGCCTGCATGGGTAGACAGCTATGACCCAGATGAGCACCGGCTGGGCTGGGAAAGAGCTGTTGAGAAGGAGCTAAAAAGGGCTACAGAGCATTATGGGCTCCCTAAGTCTATGACTGATGTGGCTATGCTGCGAATGAAGCCTGATGAAAACATTGTTGATTACTGGGTGCGCTTTAAAGAAGTGTTTGATATAGTCTTTGGAGGTTATATCAATTTGAATGCAGATGCAAAGGAATGCCTGCTGTTTAAGCATACCTTCTTAGACACCCTGCCTGCCGATCTCAGGGAGGCTATAAAGGTGTCCTGTGTGACTTTGAAAACATGTAGTATGGAGGAGTTTAAACAGCATATGTTCCATGTGGCTGAGGCTAGACAGCGGAGAGACAAGAGTAAGAAAAAAGTGGAAATTTATGTGAATGAGGAGTTTGGTGATGGCTTGTATGAGGCTGAACTGCCCCGAGGTGGAGCACGCCCGAGGGGGCGAAGGCAATGGGACGCAGAACCTGACTGGGTGTATGATCAGAATGCTTGTTTCAGGTGTGGCCAGCTTGGTCACTGGGCCCGCAGCTGTAATAAGGGTGGATTCAGAGGAAGAGGACATGGTACAGGCAGGAGAAGGTTTCAAAACACTCAGAGAGGTGGTTTTCAACAAGGCAGAGGAGAAGAGTATCAAGGTAATTATGAGAATGACCAAAGACAAAGACCCTCAGGGGGTCAAAGACCTGCAGACGGGAGAGCATGACTAACCGACATAGACAGACTCTCTCCCAAAGACAAGCAGACAGTACTTGACCAGCAAAAAAGACTATCTGAGGTGTTGACTCAACCTAATGAGACCCCTAATGAGACCCTGGACCTGACTATGTACAGCAGTGCATTGTCTGCTCCCATAATACGGTTATTGGTGAATGGAAAGGAGGTTGAATTTCTTTGTGACACAGGAGCCACATGCACTACTGTTCGTAAAATCCCCAACAGTGCTAGATTCACTGGAAGGACAATAAAGGTCCAAAATGCGGGAGGGAGCACAACCACAGAAAGCCTGTATGGTCCAGTCACTTTAACCGATAAGGAGACAGGGAACTCCTGTGTGTCTGATGTTGTGGTTGCCCCCTCCTGCCCAGTGAACCTGCTGGGAAGGGATGTGCTATTCAGACTTGACATTACATTGGGTCCAGATTTAAAGAAGGATGATTACACAGTTTTGAGAAATGCTCAGTCATTTCTTACAAATGAGGACGAATTGGATGACCAAGGGTGTGGTACCCTATTTAGCCTTGATTTGTCTGACAGCAGCACAGCCATAACTGCCCTCCGTACGGAGAGCACGACTACTATGGCTGCTCTGCTGCCAGAAGATGTAGTTCTGAACTTGGTGGAGCCACAACCGCTGCATGTCACCATGAAATATATTCGCTGCAATGAGCCTTTTGACTCACCATTGGCTGATAAGTTGCAAGAATTTTGTGGTATAAATGTATGTACTGAAAACCTGATTTTTGATGCTCAAGGGGTGGCAGCAGCGTCATTAAAACTGCCCCCAGAGGTTTTTTCCTTGCATTGCATGCCTACTCCACCTCATGTGTCTCTGTGGGGCCCAGAAAATTATTTTGGGGCTGATTGTGGGAAAATGATTCAAAAAGCAAACGGTGTTACTGATTGGGAAAACACCACGGAGCAAAGGGTGCAGCATTCACCTTCCACAGGCCTTTTTAAAGTTCCTCTCAGGGTCATGATGGCCCTTCATTTTGAGATCCATTATGCCTGTGGGACTGAATGTCCACCTGATGCTTTGGGAGTAACGTATGCACCAACTTACACTGTCTCAACATGAGAAAAACTAATCGCTTTACCTTAGGGTTTGTGGGCTAAAAACCCTTCGGACGTGGGTCTCCTAAAAAATGCTACTCCTGTAATTGTAAAATCTAATGGGAGAGGATTTCCATATAAAAAACAATACCCACTAAAATCTGAGGCACTTGAAGGCATTAAACCTATCATTGCTGATCTCTTACAGAGTGGAGTAATAATCCCATGTCAGAGCTCACCAGTGAACACTCCACTATTCCCTGTTAAGAAGGCTCCACCTAGCGTCGGTTGGAGGCTAGTGCAAGACCATCAAGCAGTGAATGCTGCAATCATTCCCGCCCTCCATCCGTCCCAGACCCTCATACATTGTTAAATGCTGTGGGACATCAGTCATCAGTTTTTTCAGTCATAGATCTCAGTAATGCATATTTCACTATCCCTGTTCACAAGGATAGTCAGTTTTGGTTTGCATTCACATTTGATGGCAAGAGATACACCTACACCCGATTGCCCCAAGGCTATTGTGAAAGTCCAACTATTTTCTCTCAAGAAATGGCATCTTTAATGGCTAGATTTGATCCACCTGCAGGTTCTAAAATATTGCTTTATGTGGATGATATCCTGGTGGCATCTACCAATGGGGATCAATGCAAACAGGGTACCATTGCACTGTTGCAATTTTTGTATCAAAATGGTCTGAAATGTAGCAGAAATAAACTGCAATTCTGCAAAACTAATGTTAAGTTTCTTGGACATGCACTCACAGCTGATGGGAAAAAACTGGAAAAAGATAGGATACAAACCATTCAAAATTTACCCACACCACACACTAAAAAGGAGCTAATGTCTCTGTTGGGCACCCTGAATTACTGCCGGCAGTGGATACCAAATTACTCCCAATACACTGCCCCACTGTATGCACTTCTTCAGGGTCCTCACGGGAACTTACATGAAAAAGCAGAACTGTCTCCAGAGCACATGGAATTGATCTCTACTCTCAAGAACACGCTGTCATCAATATGTGCTTTACAAATTCCAAATTATGAAGAACCATTTCACCTGTTTTGTGATGCTGTTAATGGACACATGTCAGCAGTTTTGACACAAATTCATGCAGGACAATACAAACCATTGTCCTATTATTCACGGAAACTTGACCCTGTGGCCGCTGGTCTACATCCGTGTATGCAAACAGTAGCCGCAGTTTCTGACGCAATAAATGCTGTTCTTGACGTAGTATTATATCATCCTTCAACTGTGCATGTGACTCATGCAGTTGAAGCTTTGCTCTCTGAAAATGGTCATACAATGCTCTCTAACGCCAGATGCTTAAGGTACACAATGACCTTGCTGACACAACCACATCTTACATTCATCAGATGCACTACATTGAATCCTGCTACATTGCTTCCCTCTGGTGGCAACACACCAGAATCTTTAGACCATGACTGCGTTCAGCAATCACTGAGGGAATTTCTCCCCAGACCAGATCTCTCTCAGACTGTAAGACACGATTCTCTTTGGCTGTTCACTGATGGTTCATCAGTTAAATTACCAAATGGCAACACGTCAACTGCATATTCTGTCACTACATTGACAGAAATTCTGATTGTAAAAAATGTACCTCAACCAGCATCTGCTCAAAGGGCAGAACTTTTGGCTCTCATCGCAGCTTTAAAATGGTCTAAGGATTTAAATGTCACTATTTGTACTGACAGCAAGTTTGCCTTTAATGCAGCACACTCACACACTGCTTTGTGGAATATTAGAGGTTTTGTAACATCTACTGGAAAACCAGTCCAACATTCTGATCTTTTGAAGGAGTTAACTCATGTTCTAACGCTGCCTAAATCACTATCAATTGTTCATTGTCCTGCACACACACGAGGAGCTGATTTACTAACCAGGGGAAATGCATTGGCTGACCATGCTGCCCGCTGTGCTGCTGAAGGCCACACGGAGTCAGCATTGTTACAAAAGTGAAATGCATTTGACCTGGACATTTTGTATGATGCACAAGAAAAAATGACACTTCCACCAGATGCTATTTTGAATGACAAGAAAATCTATTGCACTACTGATGGTAAAATTATCCTCCCACCCTCGTTGTACCGCTGGGTGGCGCTTTCGATTCATGGCTTTTGCCATGTATCGACAGGAGGGATAATTGCCCAAGCCAAAAAATATTTTTTCTGTCCTGGGATACAAAAAGAGGTAAAAAAGGTTTGCAGTCAATGCACGGTGTGCATACAAAACAATGCTCAAGGTGCAACGAGAACAAGGCAAGGAAGTTTCCCACCACCAAAGACACCTTTTTCTCAATGGTGTATGGATTTTATAGAGCTATCAAAGGTAAGCCAGCTCCAATATTGTCTTGTCCTTGTTGACACTTTCACACGATGGACAGAAATTCACCCCACCGCTAAAGCAGATGCAAAGTTTGTTTCTAAAGTGTTGCAGAATAATATTTTTCCAACCTTTGGAATACCAGAGATTATCTATGCTGACAATGGCACACATTTTACAGCTCAGATAGTTAAAGATTTGGCTAAAAGCACTGGCACATGCCTGAAATTTCATACAGCTTACCACCCACAGAGTGCCGGATTAGTAGAAAGAAAAAATGGTACAATCAAACAAATGCTGGCAAAAACCACACATGGAAAGGGTATCACTTGGCCTGAAGCCCTGAAATTAGTTAAGCTAACCATTAACTCTATACCAGATCCTAAGACAGGATTGTCACCTTTTGAATGTGCTTTTCACCGTCCTTATGTATTGCCTGTCCTCTCACCACTAACCACACCTAACAAATACACTGATCTTGGTGTACATCTTAGAGAATGTTTGGAAAAGAGGGAGTATGTTGATTCTGTTCGGGCTCTTTCTGCTCCACAGGAGGAAGTGGATAACCCGTTGCAACCTGGAGATTATGTCTTCATAAAGAACCACCATCGACTGCACTGGAACTCAGTAAGATGGCTCGGACCGTTCCAGGTGTTGTTGACTACCCCCACTGCCATACGTATTGCTGAACGACCATCTTGGATTCACCTTTCACACGTTAAGAGACTACGGGTGCCTGTAAGTGAACTAACTTGTTTCCCTGAGTAAGTCCAGTTACAAAGGGGGCTTGTCCTTTTAAGGACAGAGCCGTCTCAAACCTGGTGAAGATAGGGGCCCGGATGGGTACTCTCTCAGGTGGAGGCATGGCACCAAAGGTACTGATGACTCCGTGTTCCGTACTTTTCATAACTGTGGGGTGGGGGACCATTTCTGATTCCAGGACAAGGAGCCCACAAAACATGGACAGTGGACACTACGTGGACTATACTCATAACCTGTGGTACCAAACAATGGTGGTTTCGGTGAGAGGACTGGGAATCAATACTTCTTGTTATGTGTGTTCATTGCTACCCCATTCACACAAGACTGCAATCCCCATAATCCCTGTTTCGCTGAGCGAGAAGGAGACAGCCGGAGTGACAATAGCGATGACCTCTCGTCTCAATCTGCTTAATTCAAGCAATGATGTTAGACATTGGTTGGTAAGGAATTTGTCTGAAGGGTATCTGAATAAATTGAATGTCACCGTTACTGATTACACTGGGTCTAAGTTAAGAATATTCAATACTACTGGAATTGGAAAGTCTTTGCTTGCTGTTAGAAAGCCCTTGATGAAGACAAATCCTACACTGTTTACTTCACCAATCTGTTTTCATAAAGCATGTAATGAAAATAATTTCAATCTAGGTTTTTCACCAAGATGTAATGATGTAAAGGAGGCGACCTGTGGAGTAAGATACCATGATTCTGTTTGTAGAAATGCATTTCATCTTCCTTATCTTGCTGCTGGAAATTTTACCTTAAAAAGCAAGAATTGTACTGCTAAATGTAGTGATAATCCTAACGTTATGTGGCCAAATGATGATGGATATGGATGTTTAGAGAACCATGTTTGGGTTTGTGGATCTAATGTTTATTCATTACTTCCTCCAGGGTGGTGTGGCAGATGCTACATGGCTATTTTGATCCCACACATTAGCATAAGTTCAAACCTCACACATAAGATGAAAACATCGTACTCCCATTATTATCATCCTGAACAGACTGAAATTCACACCAGGGCACGGAGAAGTACAACTCCAGACATGCAACAACTAATAGGTAGGCTGTCTGGGAAACAAAGAATTAGTGATTTCTTTTTTTTTTTATTTAAGTTTTTGTAAAGGGTATACAGGTCGTTACAGCAATGCATTGTTTACATTTTCATCACATGTTCCCTTATTTTCTAATATCTGACAACATTGGAAGATTAATTCTTACAACACCCCTTTTTTTTTTTTTTAAAGTGAAAGAAAAAGTGAAATTAAAGAGAAAAAAAAACAAAAAACAAATAAAAAACAAACAAACAAACCAGTAAAAAACAAACAAAAAGAAAAAGTAAGTAAATAAAGATAAAAGAGCATCTGAGTAGCGTTGGAACAAAGAGCGGAACCATTATTGAAATGGTATTTGTCAAAGATTAGATCTAATGGAAGACACATATGCGGTCCAGGGTTGCCAAAAGTTCATGAACCCATCCATGTCCTGTCTCAGTGCGAATGTCAACTTTTCCATCGAGTAAATGTCTTGGATCACGTTAGTCCAATCTTCAGGTGTAGGACAGTCCTTCAACATCCATTTTTTAGTTAGAGCTTTTTTGCTTGCCAATATTAAAACATTGAATAAGTATTTTTCTCCTCGTCTTTCCAGCGAGTCCGGTAGTAAACCCAAATACAAAGTTACAAAAGAAAAGGGAACTGTAATTTTGAATATTTTCCCCAATATTGTCTGTACATTGGTCCAATATTGGTGGATAACTGGGCATGACCAAAACACATGAAAATGATTTGCAGTCTTTTCACCACACGAGCGCCAACAGTTCAATCCCTTATGGGTAAATTTGTTTTGTGCAGGTGTTCTGAAAAATCTTGCCAAGTTTTTCCATCCAAATTCTCTCCACTGCAGGGATGAGGTACTTTTCCATTGCTGTTTATTTAGCTTTTCCCATATTTCCAGTTGTAAAGTGAAATTCCCCTCTTTTTCCCATCTCTCTTTTATATAAGATGTGTTGTCTCCTTTTAAGTCTTGAAGACCTTGGTATATTTTAGAAATGTATCTGATCCCTGGGATCCCTTTATATGCCATTAAGAAGACCTTCAGAACACCTGACTGGGCCCTTTCCAAAACCTCCTTTTTAAGTATATTGTTTATGTGGTGTCTAAGCTGGAAGAACCTGTAAAGGTCTTGATTTATTAGGCCTTGTTTTTTCAAATCTTCAAAACTTCTTAAGATTTGCCCTTTAAAAAAATCGTAATATTTTATCAGCCCTTTCTCCTTCCACTTTTTAAATCTGGTGTCTGTTTTATTAGGAGTAAAGTCCTGATCATAGGCAATCCATTGCAGAAGTCGATAGGGCTCTTTAGTTTGATTCTCTCTGACTATCTTAAACCAAATTTTTAGCGGGGTCTCTATCCACGGGTTAGTGTTATTCAAAAGCTTAGGTAAGGCATTGTTCCCTATTATCGCCTGTAGGGGGATGTCACTTGTTATTTGGCATTCGATCTCCTTCCATTGTGCAGCGCAGACTGGGTTACATATCTCCACTAAAGTCCCAATTTGTGCGGCTTTAAAGTAGTCCCTGATATTTGGCAGCGCGAGCCCACCTTTGTCTTTGTTTAGCTGTAGGGTTCTATATCTGATTCTAGGTCTCTTGCCCTGCCATATGAATCTTGAGATCCTTCTGTCCAGCTCCTGCCATGTTTTTTTGGGAGGTTCTACCGGTATTGTTTGGAAAAGGTATAGAAGACGTGGAAGTATATTCATTTTGACTGCTTCAATTCTTTGTGCAGTACCCAAGAATGGTATCATATTCCATCTTGCTAGGTCAGATTTTATTTTTGTCACCAGTGGATCATAGTTTAGTGATATAATTTTGTTGAGTTGTTTCGGGATATTGACCCCCAGATATTTCATAGATTCCGACTCCCAGTTAGTTTTGAGTTTGCTTAGTGAATAATGATCTGGGTCATAGTTGAATGTTAAAACTTGGGTTTTATGCATGTTTAATTTGTACCCTGATAAATCTCCATACTCTGAAAAAACTGAGGTTAGTTCTGGTAAAGAAGTGTTCGGCTGCCCTAGGTATATTAAAATGCCATCAGCAAAGAGTGCTATTCTATGTTCCCTCTGACCAAGTGCAACACCTTGAATTTTTTGGTTTTGTCTTATCCATTGGCTCAGAGGCTCCACGAAGACCGCAAAGAGCAGTGGAGACAGGGGGCAGCCCTGACGACATCCTCTTTCCAGTTCAAAAGAAGACGACAAAACACTGCTAATCCTTATTTTAGCTGTTGGTTTTTTTATATAATGCCTGTATAGTTCTAATGAAGTTGTTATGAAAATTGAAACTGGATAAGATTCTATATAGAAAAGAAATGACTGCATTTAAGTTATATTTTTTTATATGATGAATTATGTGTAAAGTGCGTCGAATGTTGTCCTGTGTCTGTCTTTGTCCTATAAAACCTGTTTGGTCCAAACGAATTAGGTCTGTCAGTATATTTTCTAACCTTTTGGCAAGGATAATGGTAAAAAGCTTATAGTCCTGATTTAGTACACTGATTGGTCTGTAGTTGGAGCACTCTAGTTTATCCTTTTCAGGTTTAGGTATAACTGCAATGACCCCTTCTCTCCAGGAGGGGGGGGATTTCCCCTGTGTGGAGGACATAATTAAATGTTTTCAGGAGGAGAGGAGATAGTTGCTGTTTAAAGGTTTTGTACCACTCTGCTGTATAGCCATCAGCTCCTGGGGATTTGTTAGCTTTAAGTTTCATAATTGCTTTTTCCAATTCTTTAGGATGTATTTCTGACAGTAGTGTTTTATTTTGTGACTCCGTAAGTTGGGGAAGGTTTAATGTGTTTAGGAATGCCTCGGATGCGTTTTTATGTTTTTTGTGGGAGTATAAGTTCTTATAGTAATTCTCGAAGTTTTTAAGAATATCCTGAATTCTGAATTTTATTTCCTTTGATACTGGGTCTCTGATTTTGTAGACTGCTCTTTCTGTTTGATGTTTCCTCAATTTATAGGCTAGCAATTTTGCCGATTTACTGCCTGCTTCATAGTATTTTTGTTTCAGAAATGTAAGTTTCTTCTGGATTTCTATTGTGTAGATCTCATTTATTTGGTTTTTAATTTCCTTAATCTTGAGCGAGTCAGTAGAATGAGTGTTGCCTTTGTGTTCTTTTTCTAGGTTCCTAAGTTCTGACTCTAATGTGGATAGTTTTTCTTGTCTTAGTTTCTTTTGGGTTGCCAGTTTTGCAATAATCTTTCCTCTTATTACAGCTTTGCATGCATCCCACAGTATTAAAGGGGATACTTCTCCATTATCATTATCTTCCAAATATCTGAGAATATCTGATTCCAATTCATCTTTCAATGGTCCTTTCAGGACATTTGAATTTAACCTCCAAGAAAATGTATTATTTGTGTATTTTTGGATATTTAAGTCCATGTAGATCGGACTGTGGTCGGAGAGATCCATCAGTCCTATTTTACATGTTTTTACTCTTCCAATGTCTCTATTAAACATAAAAAAATAGTCAATCCTTGAGTAAGATGAATGTGGAGTTGAGTAAAATGTATAGTCTTTTACACTGGGGTTGAGTTCCCTCCACACGTCACAGATTCCCAATTCTTTTAGTAGCATCCGAGTCTTCCTGTTTTGGGTGTTATTTTGATGTGGGGAATTACCAGAAGCATCCCAGTATGGATTCAGTCTAAGATTGAAGTCCCCACCACATATCACTAAACCTTGGGCTTTAGTTATCATTAGGTCGAAAACATTTTTATAAAATTTCCAGTTAGCCCCTGGGGGAGCATACACATTCAGCAGGGTGATATCTTCTCCCTCTAGCCGCCCAGTTACCAAACTGTATCTCCCTTCTTTATCTTTGTGTTCTGATTTTTTTTCAAATGTAATTTTGGTTGATATCAATGTCGCTACTCCCCTCCTCCTCCCTGATTTATATGAAGATGAAGAGATCATTTTAAACCCTTGTCTACTGAGTTTATTGTGTTCCACATCTGTTAGGTGGGTTTCTTGTAAAAATATTATTCCTGCTTTGTCTTTTTTCATTTTGCCTAGAATCTTGGATCTTTTAACTGGATTCAGGATTCCTTTTACATTATATGAAATTATTTTGGTTACACCCTGTTTCTCCATTGTGTTGTTTTGTTTAGTATAACTGTGTGGTGGCCCTCTTTTGTGCTACTCAGAAACTGAAAGAACATTAAAAACAAGAAAAACATTAAGAACATAGTGTAAAAAACTTTAAAACAAAAAGCTGTCAGAAGAACTTCCTGAGCTGAGGTCTTTTTAAAGACCCTGGAAGAGCCTTGATGGAGTGAAGGCTCTGAGGGAAATTCCTCAAACTCTGTTACGTGTTGAGGGCCCTCTCTTACCACTGAAAGTAGTCCCATGCTTTTAACGTGAGTTTCAGAACCCAATCCAAACTTGTAATGATTTTTTTTTTTCCTTTTATGCCTAAACCCTGTGAAATTGTGTGCACCCTCCCACCCCCATCACATCAAACATTCACGCAAAAACAGTATTTGTTAGTATGAGGAGAACATGTGGATTATTGTCACATTTCTATTTTAACAAGTTTTTTTGTTTGTTTTTTTTTTATTACAAAGACTTATTTGTTTCAAATAATATGATTGTTCCATGAAATGTTTTACCACATGCTGAATATGCATCTCCTTTAATGTTTGTTACCTTGTATGAGGGGGGTTGGATGTGCGGATTGATTCAAGAGAAAAAAAAAAAAAAAGGTCGCTATTCCAACCTGAAAACGGATAGTTTATCCGCGACGCTCTGGTGCTGGGTTTCCCGCTGCTGGTCCGTGGATTTTGAGGGTCTTTGTGTTGTCCATGTTTGCGCTTTGATCTTCTCACTCGGGTCTGCTGCGGGTTTAAATACCGTTACCGGGAGCCCTCTTTTCGCCATGTCAGCTGTTGCTTCTTCCGCCGAATTATAGAGACACGTTTCATCGCCGTAGAAGACCCTTAACTTCGCAGGAAATGGAGTCTGAAAGCGCAATTTCTTCTCTCTTAACACCTTTTTCGCGTCATTGTATTCCCTGCGCTTTTTAAGGACCTCCGGGGCGTAATCGTGTTCCACGTAGACTTTTCTCTCCTGGTGCATAAATCCTTTTTTCTGCCAGGCCAGTCTTACAACCTCTTGTTTTATTTTGAAATTGGAAAATCTTACCAACACCGAACGTGGGGGCGCTTCCGCCGCCGGCCTAGCAGCTAATGAACGATGTGCCTTTTCTATCTTCAAGTCGGTGGTTTGTGGAATATCCAATTTCTCTCTTAGTAAGGATTCCACGCATTCTGCCATTGAGTTAAAACCATTTTCGGTTCCTTCTATCAGACCATGAATTCTTATGTTGTCTCTTCTTTGTTTTCCTTCTTGGTCGGTTAGCTTAGCCTCTATAGCTGCTTGTCTTTTGCGTAGGTCTAGCACAGAATCTTCGAGCACTTTTATTCGATCCTCTGTTTCCAAGATTCGGTTCTCGGCCTGGTCCACTCTGCTGTTTGTCCTTTTCAATTCTTCTCTGAATTCCCGAAATTCGGCCGTAACTTCTCGGCGAAATCGTCGTAGCTCCTCAGTGATTTCAGGCTAACCCTTTGTTAGCTATCACCAGTTCCTCGTCTTCTGAACGGAGATCTTCCAGTTCAGATTCTCCGGCCGATACGTGTCCTGGCCTGGAGAATTTCAGTTTCTTCTGTTTTCCTTTAGACATGATGATTTTGTCTTTTGATTTTCACTCCTCCAAAAATCCGTTAAGTTTGATTTTCAAGGTGTTATCCTAGATTGGGTCTGAGAGCTTCAGTGTTAAGCTGCAGTCGCCATGGCGTCCAGACCGGAAGTCAGAATTAGTGATTTCAAGGTTGTAATGGGTACTCTTTTTCCAATGTATGGCAGTTACCTGGCTACATATCACATAAATGCATTAGCATGGACAATGGAAAATCTAACTGTATTAATGGAACAAGGTTTCACAGCTTTAACTGAGGAACAGAAATTCTCAAGAATGATGACGTTGCAAAATAGAATGGCTTTAGATTTAACATTAGCTGCACAAGGAGGGGTGTGTCACATTATTGGTCAAGAGTGTTGCACATACATTCCAGATCTAAATCAGAATCTCTCTCACGTTATTAGCCATTTAAATGACATTTTGCACTTACAACACGCTTTGGATGAAGATAAGGGTTGGAGTCCCTGGGATTGGTTTCAAAGTGGAACTTGGTGGCAAATTCTTTTGAAGTGGCTGACCCCATTGATTGTGATATTGGTCTTATTCAGTGTGCTCTTCATGTGTGTTATTCCCTGTATGAGATCTATGATTACACAAGCCACTGCTCATCATACTTTTCTGTTACAAACTGCTATGCTGAAACTTGAGTGTAAAGGACAATATGCAGCTCTTTCAAAAACTGATGATGACTATGATCACAAAGAGGACTGTGAGGATTATGAGTAATCTCCTGTATAATTGGAATATGATGCAAATGACGGGCATGTAGAAAATCAAGGGAAGTTACATGTTTCTGATGAATAAAGGCATCCCGAAATAAAAACTGTGATAAAAATGATAAAACAGGAGGGAAATGTCAGAAAATTGTACATACATGTTTATTTTTTATAATTGTTTATCATTTTATAATCATCATTATAATTATCATTGCATAACCATCTTATATGATTAAAATGTATACTGCATGCATCTTCTATGGGTTTATAGCATACTGTATTATTTCTGGGTAATAAGTGGACCTACTGAGTGTCCTTCACTAAGATGTGCTTAGAAGTCAAAGTGTCTCACCAGACCATACTATGTGTATGATAAGGGGTCTGGGAATGAGGGAGAATTAATCTTGTTTTCTTATGAAGTGCTGTGACTATGATTAACTTGCAGTCTGGGACACACCTGCAAGGCCATGTTGTTTTCAGTCCAGGCCAATGTTTTGTACACTCATATTATGACTGTGTATGGTATCCAGCAGATGTTTTTTATGATTGTATGACTGACGATGTATAAAAGCTTCCTGATTGTTTTTTATTGCCAGTGCTGGATTTTCTGTTAAAGGTATTGCACTCCTGCAGTAAAGAGCTCATATGAGGAATATTCCTGTGTCATGAATCTTATTTGAGGTAACGAACCGACATACGATCACTCTGAGTTTCCAGATTCTGACAATAAGTCAATGCCATTTACCATTTTACAATGCAGTTGAACAGGCCAACATCAAAGTGCAATTTACAGTGAGAGCCGGTTTTCCTAATGAATCTAATGAACAGCATTGTTGGGAACACACTACAAGCTGGCACTGTGCAGATGGGTGGCTTCTTGGTGACTAAATTCATATAATTGTCCTAAATAACCCACCTCATGTGCAACACACCTGTGTGCCCCCAAATATCACAGTCTTCAAGGCTTCATTACAAGTCACTGGTTTGAGTAAGTGACTTCCTTTTTTCGCTGATTAAACTAGTTTCACAGCATTCTACCAAGCCTCCAACTGTATCTGTGTGTACAGTAGTTATGTCAGTAAACACATGCGTCAAGTTTGAAATGCAACAGTGTCACCCTTTCCCCGGTGCGCTTCAGTCATTTACAATAGTAGTGTGTGTAATCCATGTAAGTTGTATATAACTATAAAGGAGGTTTGCATTTTGGACATAAAATATGTACTTGTCGAGTCTAATATGATCTGCTTTCAACTGACAGGTAACCGTGGCTACCCATTAAATAGGTTCATATTGTCTTCTTTTTCATTGCTGTTTCCACCGGAGTTGTGGCCTGGTTGACAGAGCATCCACCCCACAACCGGGAGGTTGGGGGTTCAAGTCCCGGCCGGGTCATACCAAAGACCATATAAAAATGGTACTTCCTGCCTTCTAGCTTGGTGCTCCGCGTAATAGAATGGGGGAAGGAAAAGTTGTTTGTGGTGGCACCTTGCATGGCAGCGACCCCTCTGATTTTACATGTGATTAACATTGTAGATAGGAGAAATGTAATTTTGTTCTACTGTACATGACTGGATGTATGGACTGAATGACAACAGAGATAGCTTCTTCTTTTTTATTCAACGAGCTGATCTACCTGACAAATCACAGCGATCAGCTGACGCTTCTGAGGACGACTGCATACACTACCGTTCAAAAGTTTGGGGTCACCCAGACAATTATTTTGTGTTTTCCATGAAAAGTCACACTTATTTACCACCATGGGTTGTAAAATGAATAGAAAATATAGTCAAGACATTGACAAGGTTAGAAATAATGATTTGTATTTGAAATAATAATTTTTTCCAGATACTCAACCTGCTCAAAGGAAGGTCAGTTTTATAGCTTCTCTAACCAGCTAAACTGTTTTCAGCTGTGCTAACATGATTGCACAAGGCTTTTCTAATCATCCATTAGCCTTCTGACGCAATGAGCAAACACATTGTACCAATAGAACACTGGAGTGATAGTTGCTGGAAATGGGCCTCTATACAACTATGTAGATATTGCACCAAAAACCAGACATTTGCAGCTAGAGTAGTCATTTACCACATTAGCAATGTATAGAGTGTATTTCTGATTAGTTTAAAGTTATCTTCATTGAAAAAAAACAGTGCTTTTCTTTCAAAAATAAGGAAATTTCTAAGTGACTCCAAACTTTTGAACGGTAGTGTATGTCAGTCGAAACATGTCAAGGTTAAATAAACATCTCCTTCTCACCCCCGTCTGAATAAAGGAAAACAGTAAAATAACACTGGTCAACACCAAATTTATTGTCAAAGTTTTTTTTAGCTGATTTAGGACAATTTTGATGTGCTGAATCAAAAAAATCACATTGGTTTTGCTCAATCAGGTCAACTTTTTGAATTATGGCCACGTTTTTTACATTTTTGTTTACATGTATGGGTATTTTTGCTTTATATGATGCAAAATTCTTTTTTATTTCTTGAAATTTCTCGAACTCTTCAGATTTTGTAAAAATCCACTTAGCATAAAAACCTGACCTGATCAAGAGAAACGGATTTCATTTTCGGATTCAGCAGTGCAAAATTGTCTTAACCCCTTGCACTCCGGGCAATTTTCCTAAAAATGCCAAAAAATAACGTGCCCAAAGTAAATCGAAAGCTGTTATTTAACCCTTTGCAGCATCTTCATGGGGTTGGTCTCATTTAAAAGAAAACACTTTGAATTTTTTGGCAAAAAAAAACATAATCTCTCTACGTGCTCCGGCCACTGAGTTACAGTCATCTAAACATACTGAACTTGAAGAAAATAAATTTGGACACAGTGTTTTTTTGGATACAAATGCTTGCAAATAACACACAGCTGTCCGATCCGGCTGGAAAATGCAACAGAAATGTAGAACCAAGTGTTATCAAGCTGAGATCCAAATTTGGTAACAATACCACAAAAAATGAATATTTTACACAGCTTTGTTCTCAGGTAGTTCCCAGGCGTTTTGGAACTGTGCCAAATTGTGCCAAATGGCACAGTTTGGAAAAACATCTGTAACTTTTGAAAAATTCAATGTAGAATCTTCATTTTGGGCTCTAATGAAAGGTCACACTCAGGGCTGTGTCTGTGTGTGTGTGTGTGTGGGGGGGGGGGGGGGGGGCCGCTACAAAAGACGGAGTTCGGCCCTCGCTACATGATGGATTACACTCCTTGCATGTTTTCACAGCGCCCCCCCCCCCCGCTACTCTGTGTGTGTGGGGGGGGGGGTTGTCCCCCCCCATCGCTGCAGAAGACGGCCATCGCTACATGAAGGAATAGACTCATATGCTTCCCCCCGCGGACCAGGGGGCGTTGGGACCGTGAACGCCCCCCCCCCGCTCCTCTTCTGCAGCGGGTGGGGGGGGGGCGTTCACGGTCCGAACATGGCAAATGAACCGTTTATCGCGGCGCACGCACTTCGTACTTCGTGCGCAGTACAGTTGTAATTTACCGATCGGTCAAAAGTCATTTTTGGATTGCAGTTTTCAGGGAGAAATAATAATTTAGCTTATAACACCTTACCTCTTCACAGCAGCAGAGTCCTGGCAAACTTCTCTTCCCCATTGTAAGACGAACGCGACGCTGCTCCGCTCGTGGATCCCGATCAAAACATAATTCCAATATTGCGGTTTTGGTGAATGATTTACGACCTTTGTCGTCGGCCTCCGTCGGTCTATGATGACGGAAGAGAATCCTAAACGTCTATTCTGCTGGAATGAGTGCAGGTCCCACTTGTGGGTGGTCTCCATGCTGCGGGGTCTGTAGCATATTCGTCCAGCGTTCTTTGTTTTCATCTGCTGCAGCAGTAAATCTCTCTTCACCCAGCCTGAATTTCTGTGCTTCAATTGGCTCCTGCATTCACAATAGGCGGGTCCTCCTTCCTAGGTTTTCATTCATTGGCTCTTCAAGGTTTCAAGAAACCCAATTCAAGGCTCTTATTAGTCGAATGAGAGGTCAATCAGATGAACTAATCTGTTCGCGGCTGTCTCTGCAGTTTTTTTTTTAGTGGCGCAAGGACGCCACTACATCACCATCACCACCTACATCACCACAATCTGGTCTATGCGTCCGAGTGCGCAGGAGTGTGCCCTCGTGCGTCCTAGGACGCAGAGACTTGCCCGCCCGCGGAACAACGGAGCGCAAGTGGTTAAATCAGTTGGAAAAAAAAAGACAACTTTCAAAAAAATTATTTTTGTAATCTTGTGTAAGCTTATAGGGCTGTGAGTAGGCTACTGAATTACCTGTATCCGGGGATAATGCCGGAGAACACTGTGCCAAACAAAACGTTCTGATGCACCTCGACCTCATTCAGGAGACCCTCCAACTCACAGTCCATGAAATCCCATTAAATCCATTATTTTTGATCGTGGATACAGGAGAATCAAATCTGCAGAGCTTGTATTTATCCGTCAAATAGGTTCATTTTATCTTCTTTTATTTATTTATCTTTAGTTCATATAAAAGACAAAAAATAAAATAGAAAGATGTCTTTACTTTCTTTACATGTTTCAACTGCACTGCAGCCTTCGTCATCTTTCTATTTTATTTTTTGGCTTGTATTTACCTACTTGGATGTAATTGCAAATTCAAATAGAGGCGTGTCAAGGGAGGATTCCGGTATTTCCTCACATGCATTCAATTTCAAGTAGATTAGGACGTACAAATGAAATGTGCTTGGATTCCTGCATACGCACTGTTTCATACATCTGGATTTTTCTTGCTTATGGCGTTTTCTTGATTTAAAAATACTTCATCTTTAAGAAGAAAATCCACACAAGTCTTTGTACATGAGGCCTCAGGTCTTGATATAAGGTCTGTTTGGTGTGATCTTCAGCATCTAATGTTGGTGCATAAGCACTGATGATGGTAGCATGTTTGTTGTTGAGAAGTTTCAACCGGAGTGTCATCAGCAGTTTGTTGATGCTGGTTGGTAATCCCATGATTCTGGGTAAGAGCTTATGACTGACCACAATGCCCACCCCATGGATTTGATGGTCCTCCTTGGGTTTCCCTTTCCAATAAAAGGCGTCATTGGATTCTTTGATGTTTCCTTCGTCTGGACTACAAGTTTCACTGAGGGCTGCAATGTCAACATGATGGTTTTAAAGCTCCAGTCCTACTATTATGGTTCTTCGTCCAGGTCTTGTCGAACAGTCACTTTTGTCAGTGTTGCTTTGTTGGTCGTCACCTTCCTTGACCATCAGTGTTCTTACATTCCAGGTGGCAAATATCATTGTTTGTTTTTCCTTTTGAAAACAGCAATAATATAGTCAGAAGGAATGACCTGATGGAGCCCTCACTGAAGTTCTAACTGCTTCTCTACAGAGAACAGAGGGATGAAGAAACACAAGAAAGACTAGGGCTGCCCCGACTAAAGACTGTCCTGATCCAACAGTAGTCACAATTTAAAGCAAACAGTTCAATAGTCGTAGCACTTCTATGACAGATGTATTAATTTCTTCACTGATTCCAGCTGAGATTCTCACTCCTAATCTTATTCATTTTCACTTTTTCAGCAAACCTGGGGACACCTGTGGGATCCTGTGATCTGTGGCTGCTGATCAGGGCCTGGTTAGGTTCCACCTCTCTGTCTCTTCTCAGCATGGAAGCCATGACTGCAGAACTGCTGTTCACCACCTTTAGCTTTTTTCTAAGAAACCTTGTTTAACCCCTTGCACTCCGGTCAATTTCCCTAAAAACGCCAAAAAATAACGTGTCCAAAGTAAATTGAAAGCTGTTCTTCAACCCTGTGCAGCATCTTCATGGGGTTGGTCTCATTTAAAAGAAAACACTTTGAATTTTTTGGCAAAACAGTCATAATCTCTCTAAGTGCTCCGGCCACTGAGTTACAGTCATCTAAACATAGTGAACTTGAAGAAAATAAATTTGGCCTGGGTGTTTTTTTGGATACAAATGATTGCAAATAACACAAAGCTTCAGATCCGGGCTGGAAAATGCAACAGAAATGTAGAACCAAGTGTTATCCAGCTGAGGTCAAAATTTTGTAACAATACCACAAAAAATGAATATATTACACAGCTTTTTCCTCAGGTAGTTCCCAGGAGTTTTTGAACTGCGCCAAATTGTGCCAAATGGCACAGTTTGGAAAAACGTCTAACTTTTGAATGATTCAATATAGAAGCTTCATCTTGGGCTGTAATGAAAGGTGACACTAAGGGCTGTGTGTGTGTGTGTGTGTGTGTGGGGGGGGGGGGGTTTGTCCCCCCCCCCTTCGCTACAGAGGACGGATATCGCCCGTTGCGCCACGGTCCGTCATGCAGCGATGACGCACAGCTGTAATTTACCGATCGGTCAAAAGTCATTTTGATTACAATTTTCAGGGATAAAGAATAATTTAGCTTAGAACGCTTACCTCTTCACAGCAGAAGCGGAGCTGGCGAACTTCTTCCTCATTGTCAGACGAACATGACGCTGGTCTCGCGACCCGATCAAAACATAATTCCATTATTGCGGTTTTGTGCTTCCATGATTGCGTTTTTTGGCGAACAATTTTTCAAAACAAATAACAGTAGTAATTAAAAATAGACTGGCAAACGCATGCGTGTCACTCAGCCTTCGTCGTCGGCCTCCGTCAGTCTATGATGACCATAGAAGACAATCCTAATATCTATTCTGCTGGGACAAAAACAAATTAAGCACCGCCTGGCCGAACATGCCGATGCGCAAATGGCAGTCGCTGTCACAAAGGTTGCACTTGTGGATGGTCTCCGTGCTGCTGGGTCTGTGGGGTTCTTCCTGCGGGTCCTTTTGTTATCTGCTGCAGCAGTCTGTCTTCACCCAGCCTTAAAAAAAACAGCTCGCGAACTTCTCTGCTTCAATTGGGTCACTGCAGTCACAGCTTTGGTAGGCGGGTCCTTCTTGCTAGGTTTTCAGTCATTGGTTCTTCAAGGTTTCAGAAACCCAATTCAAGGCTCTTATTAGTCGAATGAGAGGCCAATCAGATGATCTAATCTGTTCGCGGCTGTGTCTGCAGTGGAAGAATGGAAATGCAGCTTCTGCAGCTCCATCGTGCGTCCGAGAGCGTACGAGGGCGCTCTCGGACGCCCTGGGACACAGAGACTTGCCCGCCCGCAGTACAACGGAGTGCAAGAGGTTAAGTTGTGCTAGTGGGTTGGACTCCTTTATATTGATCCCTTCAATCCAGGCTGGATTTATGGCACATCATTGAATATTTAGGTATTTGGTCATTTTTCTATATTACATATTCATTTTATCATTTAACTATCCATGTCATTTAATTTTAAGTCTACAGAGTTTCAATTCTATTTTATCACATCATTTTTTTGTCTTTTGTGTTAGAATTTTTTCATCTACAACTACTTTGTCTTTCCTCAGGCTGATTGCCCTCATGTCATTTTTCAGTTCACTTCTTCTGTCTCATCAATCACTGAGTGGAACCTTGACCTGCACCGACCTTCATCAAAGGTTTGGGTCTCCTGCTTCAGTCCAAACTGCTCTCCCTCCTGACTGATGCAGACGTCCTCCTGTTCCTCTTTAATCTGGGAACAATCTGCTCCCACCTGAACAACAATACAGTTTCTCTCCTGGTTTAGAAGCTGCTGCTCATCCACAACCTCCTCCTGTTTGAAGTCATTTTGCTGTGGGACATCTGGAGGGACAAAGAGACGCAAGAAAGGTGCTGGAATATGGTTCTGACACAAAGTGAGAAAGTTCATCCTATGAAGCCTCCGAGATAAAAGTGTCTTCAGCAGCAGAGACCCACTGCTCCTCTAGTGGAAAGGTTACCAGTCAACTCACCCCAATGCATCAGAATCAGAATCAGAATCAGAATCAGGTTTATTGCCATTGTTCATGTAGTACACAAACTAGGAATTTGTCTCGGTACAATGCTGCAACATTAAACATGATAAGATAAGAGAAATAAACTATACATGTAATAAAGTGTAGGATAAGATTAAGTGATACTGGTCAACAGTTAAAATATATATTAGCCAGCAGCAGATACTGTGGAGAACTATATAGTGCAGTCGGTAATGCAGGAAGAAAACAGTGATGATTGACATGAGTCTGGTTGAGCTGCTGTACATGGTGCACGAGAGTCACTTAGTGTTCAGCAGTCTAATGGCAGAGGGGAAGAAGCTGTTCATGTGACGGGAGGTTTTAGTCTGGATGGACCGAAGTCTTCTACCAGAGGGGAGGGGGGCAAACAGTACGTGACCAGGGTGTGAGGGATCGGCTATGATCCGGCCAGCACGCCTCCGGGTCCTGGAGATGTACAGATCCTGGAGAGATGGGAGCTTGCAGCCGATCACCTTCTCAGCAGTGCGCACGACGCGCTGCAGCCTTAGTCTGTCCCTGGCAGTGGCTCCTGCGTACCACACGGTTATGGAGGTGGTGAGGATGGACTCGATGATGGCTGTGTAGAACTGCACTAACATCTTGGTGGGTAGCTTGAGCTTCCTCAGCTGCCGCAGGAAGAACATCCTCTGCTGGGCTTTTTTGATGAGTGAGCTGATGGTCAGCTCCCATTTGAGGTCCCTGGTGATGGTAGTGCCTAGGAAGCGGAAGGAATCAGCAGTGGTGATGGGAGAGCCTGAGAGGGTGAGGGGGGGCAGAGGAGTAGTGACTTTCCTGAAGTCTACAATCATCTCCACTGTCTTCAGAGCGTTCAGCTGCAGGTTGTTATTGCTGCACCAGGACGCCAGCTGGGCCACCTCTCTCCTGTAGGCGGACTCGTCGCCGTTGGAGATGAGCCCGATGAGGGTGGTGTCGTCCGCAAACTTGATCAACTTGACAGACTGGTGGCTGGAGGTGCAGGAGTTGGTGTAAAGGGAGAAGAGTAGGGGGGAAAGTACACAGCCCTGGGGTGATCCGGTGCTGATGCTAGTATAGTCTGAGACAGTCTTTCCCAGCCGCACATGCTGCCTCCGGTCCGTCAGGAAGTCGATGATCCACCTGCAGAGGGAGTCAGGCACGTTGAGCAGGGACAGCTTGTCCCGGAGCAGAGCGGGGCGGATGGTGTTGAATGCGGAGCTGAAGTCCACAAACAGGATCCTGGCGTAGGTTCCCGGGGAGTCCAGGTGCTGCAGGATGGAGTGGAGGGCCAGGTTGACTGCATCGTCTACAGACCTGTTGGCTCGGTAGGCAAACTGCAGCGGGTCCAGGAGAGGGGTGGTGATGGACTTGAGGTGGGACAGGACCAGGCGCTCAAAGGACTTCATGACTACAGAGGTGAGCGCTACAGGTCTGTAGTCATTAAGTCCAGTGATCCGTGGCTTCTTGGGGACAGGGATGATGGTGGAGGATTTGAGGCAGGACGGCACGTGGCATAACTTAAGGGAGGTGTTAAAAATGTCTGTGAATACAGGAGCCAGCTGTTTCGCACAGAGTCTCAGGGTGGAGGGAGACACGCCGTCTGGGCCGGGGGCCTTGCGCGGGTTCAGTCTGGAGAACTGTTTGAGCACATCCTGCTCACTGATGATAAGGGGAGGGGGGGGAGGGGGGGGGTGCCTTAAATGAAGTAGGGAATGTGGAGGCTGTGGAGCTGGAGGGAGGGGGGGAGTTGGACACAGATGACGAGGTGTCAAAACGGGCATAGTGTTGGGACAGTCTCTGACAAAGGGCTTTGTCATCCTGACCTTTAGGAGCCTTAGGTCGATAGTTGGTGATTTGCCTCAGTCCTCTCCACACGGAAGCCGAATCATTAGCAGTGAACTGCTGCTGGAGTCTCTCTGAGTACACAGATTTAGCCCTCTTCAGCTCTCTGTTAAACCGGTATTTAACCTCCCTGTAGCAGTCCCTGTCTCCACTTTTCAGCGCTGCTTCCTTCTCCTTCCTGATCTGTCTGAGCTTAGCTGTGAACCAGGGTTTGTCATTAGAGTAACTCACCCTGGTGCGTGATGGAAGAATGTTCTCTTCACAAAAGTGGATATATGAGTTCACAGTGTCCGTGTACTCATCCAGATCATGCATGGCTCCTTTAAGCATGCCCCAGTCAGATATTTCCATGCACGTTTCCAGCTTCTCCTCAGCATCACTGGTCCGTATCTTCGTAGTGCTCACAACAGGTTTAGTGAGCTTCAATCTCTGTCTGTATGTGGGAATGAGATGAACCATCACGTGATCAGATAATCCCAGCGCAGCTCGAGGGACAGCGCGATATGCGTCTTTCACTGTGGTGTAACAGTGATCCAGTGTGTTTAATCCTCTGGTGGGGCATTTAATAAACTGTTTGTAGCGGGGGAGATCGTGGCTCAGATTGCACTGATTAAAGTCGAATGCATGCTCTCTCCACCACCTCCTCAACCAGGACACTCCTGATTGAGCATGCACTACCACCTGCCCGCTCCACACTGAACTTGCCCCATATGCTGCCCACGTCTACTGACACCCAGGCAGCTAGTACTCAAGCACAGCCCCCCTCATGTGGGGCTGAAGTGGGACAGTTAATAGCAACTTTATGGGTCAACAAACTGGCTTGTAGCAGCCCTCCTCCCATGGGCTGGCACACGGCAGCAGCAGCCGAGACAGAGGGAGGTTTGAATACAGCAACTGTTATCAGAATGTGGAAACTCCTCCTAGAAATCCTCCCTAGGTAATCAGGGCTACATTCACATCAAGTAGTGATAGCCCAGTGTGTGTTCTATTGTGGGTCCTATTTATCTGATCTTTCTGGCTCTTCCATCAAAATCAGATAGCTGTGTGTGGATACCATGTGATTTTATTTGGCCAATTTCTATGTGATATTATGTGAGCTGGCCCGAATCACTAGAGCCATGTGCTTGTTTCATCAACGTGGTTGGCCACAGAGCAGCCAGCCAGCCTGTCAGTAAATAACCATGGATCTTGTAGGTGGCGACAGAGGCCCATCACTTGATGGGGCAAGTTTGTTGTGGGGAGAAATTGCGGTGAAGGGGGCTCTCTGTGGAGCGAGCTTGCAGGGGTTTAAGCAAAAAAATTCCTGAGACTGAACTTTTTTCCGGGGTCAGGGCCATGGGGTGGACACGCACACATTACACAACATTTTACACACACACAGTGCTGTGGAAAAGTGTTTGTCCCCTTCCTGAGTTCTCATTTTTTTCTATGTTTGTCACACTTGTATGTTTCAGATAATCAAACAAATTTAAATATTAGACAAAGATAACACAAGTAAACACAAAATGCAGTTTTTAAATGAAGGTGTTTATTATTAAAGGAAAAAAAATCCAAACCTACATGACCCTGTGTGAAAAAGTGATTGCCCCCTAAACCTAATAACTGGTTGGGCCACCCCGAGCAGCAACAACTGCAATCAAGCGTTTGCAATAACTGGCAATGAGTCTTTTACAGCACTGTGGAGGAATTTTGGCCCACTCATCTTTGTAGAATTGTTGTAATTCAGCCACACCGAAGGGTTTTTGAGCATGAACCGCCTTTTTAAGGTCATGCCACAGCATCTCAATCGGATTCAGGTCAGGACTTTGACTAGGCCACTCCTAAGTCTTCATTTTAATTTCTTAAGCCATTCAGAGGTGGACTTGCTGGTGTGTTTTGGATCATTGTCCTGCTGCAGAACCCAAGTGCACTTCAGCTTGAGGTCACGAACAGATGGCCAGACATTCTCCTTCAGGATTTTTTGGTAGACAGCAGAATTCATGGTTCCATTTACCACAGCAACTCTTCCACGTCCTGAAGCAGCAAAACAGCCCCAAACCATCACACTACCACCACCATATTTTACCGTTAGTATGATCTTCCTTTTCTGAAATGCTGTGTTACTCTTACGCCAGATGTAATGAGATACACACCTTCAAAAAAGTTCAACTTTTGTCTCGTCAGTCTACAGAGTATTTTCACAAAAGTCTTGGGGATCATCAAGATGTTTTCTGGCAAAACTGAGATGAGCCTTTATGTTTGCCATGCAGGCACTTTTTGCCCAGTCTCTTTCTTATGATGGAGTCATGAACACTGACCTTAACTGAGGCAAGTGAGGCCTGATGTTCTTTGGATGTTGTTCTGGGGACTTTTGTGACCTCTTGGATGAGTCGTTGCTGCACTCGGGGTAATTTTGGTCAGGCGGCCTCTCCTGAGAAGGTTCATCAATGTTCCATGTTTTTGCCACTTGTGGATAATGGCTCTCACTGTGGTTTGCTGGAGTCCCAAAGCTTTAGAAATGGCCAGAAAATTGAACTCAGCTTTCCAAAGATGTGATAAACCACAGTTAATTTATGTTTTAACAGGGGGCAATCACTTTTTCACACAGGGCCATGTAGTTTGGGATTTTTTTTACCCTTAATAATAAACACCTTCAATGAAAAACTGCATTTTGTATTTACTTGTGTTATCTTTGTCTAATATTTAAATTTGCTTGATGATCTGAAACATTTAAGTGTGACAAACATACAAAAAAAAGAGAAACCAGGAAGGGGGCAAACACTTTTTCACACCACTGTGTGTGTGTATAAATAAACAGTAGAAGTGAACTTTATATAACACTCTAAATTGCATTATTTCCATAATTGTTTTGTTCAAAAGAAATAATCCCGAGGCTTCAAAAACTTACTCTCTATCCTACAGAATGCATCAAAGGTTTTGTGTACGTTGAAGGATGAAACAATTGCGCAGGGCTGGACTGAGACCAATTTTAAGCCTGGGAGTGTCATGCCCAAGACCAGCCCACTTCTTGCCAAGTGAAGGAAACTGGAGCAAAAGTTCTATTTCTATCCAATAGCTTTTATTGCAGACATGTTTTGGCAAGAATATAGAACTTGGTTCACCCCACTAAACCAGCTGGCAAATAAATGACAAACTGAAAAATAAATCACAAATGGGAACATCAATTCAATTTAGTGGCATAAAAATTCTACAGAAACAAAATAACTATCCATTAGACAACTTAAACCTAGTATGTAATAGTAATATATGGACGCCTCCCACTTGAGGTGTTTTGGGCACGTCCCACTGGGAGGAGACCCCGGGGCAGACCCAGGACTTGGTGGAGAGACCATGTCTCCCAGCTGGTCTGCGAACGCCTTGGTATCCTCTCTGAAGAGCTGGAGCAGGTGGCTAGGGAGAGGGAAGTCTGGGCTTATCTGCTTGAATGGCTGCCTCCGCGACCCGGACCTCCGGAAAAGCGATAGAAGATGGATGGCTGGATAGACAACTTAAACCTAGTATGTAATAGTAATATATACGGTGTCATGTCAGTAGGGAAAGTAAAGTTACGCACAGAGCTACCAGAGGACTGACCCCCCGCTGTAGCTTTCACTACTTACAGTAGCTGTGTGGCCTAGGGTCAGAGAAACGGAGATAGGCGCCGCCCCATACACCAGCATGGTGTGAAGGGAATTAACTAACTAACTAACATGTCAGTTCAGTGTCAGTAATGATATCATATCATTGTGTAATTTCTCCATATAGATTTCTTTGTCCTGTTCAATTCAACTTTATTTATATAGCACCATTTCACAACAACAGTCATCTCATAGCACTTTAAATCCCCTATGAGCAAGCGCTTGGCGATGGTGGAGAGGAAAAACTCCCTTTTAACAGGAAGAAACCTCCGGCAGAACCAGGCTCATGGAGGGTCAGCCATCTGCTGCAACTGGCTGGGGGGTGAGAGGATAGAGAAGATGAAAAGAACAGTTATGTAGAAAGCAAACAGCACAATGGGGACTCAATCTATGGGACAGAACAAACAGATGTTAATGACCAGCAAAAAAAAAATAAAAAAATATTTCATTGAGAGTGAAGAAAGGAGTGAAGCCCAGTGCAGTTATTGGAGGTCCCCCGGCTGTCTAAACCTAATAGCAGCATAACTATGGGAGGGTTCAGAAACACATGACCCCTCCTTAATTGTAGGCTATATCAAAAAGGAAGGTTTTAACCCTATTCTTAAAAGCAGAGATCGTGTCTGACTCCCGAATCCAGATTGGCAGCTGGTTCCACAAGAGAGGAGCTTGATAACTGAAGGCTCTGTCCCCCATTGTACTTTTGGAGATTCTAGGTATTACAAGTAATCCAGCATTTTGGGAGCGTAGTGCTCCATTAGGATAGTAGGGTAATATCAGATCTTTTAAATTAAAAGGGGCCTGATTGTTTAGAGCTTTGAAAGTGAGAAGAAGGATTTTAAACTTAATTCTAAACTCTATGGAAAACCAATGAAGGGAGGCCAGAACCGGAGAGATATGATCTCTCTTTCTAGTACCTGTTAAAACTCTTGCTGCAGCATTCTGAATCAACTGAAGACTTTTTAGGACAACCTGATAATAAAGAGTTACAGTAATCTAATCTAGAGCTAACAAAAGCGTGGATCAGTTTCTCAGCATCACTCTGAGACAAGATGCTCCTAATCTTGGCAATATTAGGCAAATGATAGAAGGCAGTCTTTGAAATGAATTTAATATGTGAATTGAAAAACAGATCTTGATCAAAAATAACTCCAAGGTTCCTCACAGAGCTATTAAGAGAAAGAGTAACTGCATCCAAACTAAAAGTTTGATTTGGAAAGGTATTTCTAAGGTTTTTTGGACCAACAAGAATTACTTCAGTCTTATCTGAATTTAACCCCTTGCACTCCGGGCAATTTTCCTAAAAACGCCAAAAAATAACGTGCCCAAAGTAAATCGAAAGCTGTTCTTCAACCCTTTGCAGCATCTTCATGGGGTTGGTCTCATTTAAAAGAAAACACTTTGAATTTTTTGGCAAAAAAAACATAATCTCTCTACATGCTCTGGCCACTGAGTTACAGTCATCTAAACATACTGAACTTGAAGAAAATAAATTTGGCCACAGTGTTTTTTTGGATACAAATGCTTGCAAATAACACACAGCTGTCCAATCCGGCTGGAAACTGCAACAGAAATGTAGAACCAAGTGTTATCCAGCTGAGGTCAAAATTTTGTAACAATACCACAAAAAATGAATATTTTACACAGCTTTGTTCTCAGGCTGTTCCCAGGCGTTTTGGAACTGTGCCAAATTGTGCCAAATGGCACAGTTTGGAAAAACGTCTAACTTTTGAATAATTCAATGTAGAATCTTCATTTTGGGCTCTAATGAAAGGTCACATTCAGGGCTGTGTCTGTGTGTGTGTGTGGGGGGGGGTCGTCCCCCCCCCCGCTACAAAGGACGGAGTTCGGCCCTCGCTACATGACGGATTACACTCGTTGCATGTTTCCACAGCAACGCTGTCACAGCGGCTTCCCCCCCCTCGCTACTGTGCGTGTGTGTGGGGGGGGGGGTTTGTCCCCCCCCTCGCTACAGAGGACGGCCATCGCTACATGATGGAATAGACTCATATGTCTATGTGGCGACCGCTGCGCAGTCAGCGCGGCTTCCCCCCGCGGACCGGGGGCGTTCGGACCGTGAATGCCCCCCCCCCCTTCTGCAGTGGGGAGGGGCGTTCACGGTCCGAACACGGCAAATGAACCGTTTATCGCGGCGCACGCACTTCGTACTTCGTGCGCCGTACAGTTGTAATTTACCGATCGGTCAAAAGTCATTTTTGGATTACAGTTTTCAGGGAGAAATAATAACTTAGCTTATAACATCTTACCTCTTCACAGCAGCAGAGTCCTGGCGAACTTCTCTTCCCCATTGTCAGACGAACGCAACGCTGGTCCGCTCGTGAATCCCGGTCAAAACATAATTCCAATATTGCTGTTTTGGTGAATGATTTACGACCTTTGTCGTCGGCCTCCGTCGGTCTATGATGACGGAAGAGAATCCTAAACGTCTATTCTGCTGGAATGAGTGCAGGTCCCACTTGTGGGTGTTCTCCATGCTGCTGGGTCTGTAGCAGGTTCGTCCAGTGTCCTTTGTTTTCATCTGCTGCAACAGTAAATCTCTCTTCACCCAGCCCGAGCTTCTGTGCTTCAATTGGCTCCTGCATTCACAGTAGGTGGGTCCTCCTTCTTAGGTTTTCATTCATTGGCTCTTCATGGTTTCAGAAACCCAATTCAAGGCTCTTATTAGTCGAATGAGAGGTCAATCAGATGAACTAATCTGTTCGCGGCTGTGTCTGCAGCTTTTTTTTCCAGTGGCGCTTGGAGGCCAGCACCACCTACATCACCATCATCAGTATCTCTATCATGCGTCATGCGTCCGAGCGCGCACGAGTGCGCTCTCGTGCGCCCTAGGACGCAGAGACTTGCCCGCCCGCGATACATCAGAGTGCCAGAGGTTAATAGCAGGAAATTACAAGTCATCCAAGCTTTGACTTCCTTAAGACAGGCTTCTAACTTGACTAATTGATTACCATCATCTGGCTTCATTGACAGGTATAATTGTGTGTCATCTGCATAACAATGAAAATGTGTACAGTGCTTTCTATTAATGTTGCCTAACGGAAGCATATATAAACTAAAAAGAGTAGGGCCTAGCACAGATCCCTGTGGAACTCCATGACTGAGCTTTGAGTTGAAAGAAAACTCATTATTGACATGAACAAACTGGAACCTCTCAGATAAATAAGATCTAAACCACTGCAACGAAGTTCCATTAAGTCCAACATAGTGTTCTCATCTATCAAGTAGAATATTAGGATCAATAGTACCAAAAGCTGCACTAAGGTCTAAAAGGACAAGTACAGAAACCAGTCCATTATCAGATGCGATGAGGAGGTCATTAGTGACCTTCACGAAGGCTGTTTCAGTACAATGATGGATTCTAAACCTAGATTGAAACTCTTCAAATAAACCATTTCCCTGCAAGTGGTCAAATAATTGCATAGCAACAACTCTTTCTAAGATTTTTGAAATGAAAGGAAGATTAGAGATTGGTCTACAGTTAGCTAAAACTCCTGGATCCTTTTTTCTTTGTCCGGAATTATACAGTTTTTGGTCTAGTTACTTTACAATTATCTCCAGGGTTCTTCAAGTGACTCTGCTGCCTTCTCCATTTATTGCCATATTTGGGATTCCTGATTCCTCTGTAGTTTTGAATTCGGTACAAAGGGATATTGTGGCCTTTACATCCTTAATAGCAAGGCGTACTTTACTGCTGCATTGGAAATCTGTCAGATATCCCTCAATTTCCCTATGGCTCAAGGACATGATGTTTTTTCTAAAACTTGAGAAAATTAAATACACTATAAGAGGATGCACAGAAAGGTTTTACCAGAAATGGCAATGTTTTATATCTTACTTTTCTAATCTAAAAGTCTAACCCATCTAAATATGTCAGCATGTGCCTTGTTATATATATATATTTTTGTTATTTTTTTTCCTACTCTATTATGCGTATTTGTTTCAAAGTATATGCCTGTTGAGGTACTTCCTCTACTGATCTTGTGAGCTGGGGGGGGTGTTGTTCGAGGGGATATTATAAAAAAAAAAAAAAAAAAAAAAAAAAATCTGGTGCTTAAGTGTGTAGTACTTGTTGAGGCACTATTTGATCCTATATACATATATGTATATGTGCTAAATAAGTGTATCTTTATTTATTTATTTATTTTTTTTGTTTCAAGAAGTATTATGCCAACTTGTCTGTAATTTCGGAAATTTATTTCAATAAAAACACATTGGGAAAAACTCCTGGATCCTGTGTTGGCTTTTTGAGCAAGGGTTTAATTACAGCTGTTTTAAAAGCCTGCAGTACATGGGCTAAAGTTAATGAAGAATTGATTATTTGAAGAATAAAGCTACCAATAAATGGGAAGACTTCTTTAAATAACCTGGTAGGAATATGGTATAAAAGACAAGTTGAAGGCTTGGATGAGGAAACTATTTTGTCTAACTCTAAAAGGTCAATTGGAGTAAACTCATCCAAACAGATGTCAATTGAAGGAGTTGTAGTAGTTACTGTATTTAACCCCTTGCACTCCGGTCAATTTTCCTAAAAACGCCAAAAAATAATGTGCCCAAATTAAATCCAAAGCTGTTCTTCAACCCTTTGCAGCATCTTCATGGGGTTGGTCTCATTTAAAAGAAAACACTGAATTTTTTGGTAAAACAGTCGTAATCTCTCTAAGTGCTCCGGCCACTAAGTTACAGTCATCTAAACATAGTGAACTTGAAGAAAATAAATTTGGCCTGGGTGTTTTTTTGGATACAAATGCTTGCAAATAACACACAGCTTCAGATCCGGGCTGGAAAATGCAACAGAAATGTAGAACCAAGTGTTATCCAGCTGAGGTCCAAATTTTGTAACAATACCACAAAAAATGAATATATTACACAGCTTTTTCTTCAGGCTGTTCCCAGGCGTTTTGGAACTGTGCCAAATGGCACAGTTTGGAAAAACGTCTGTAACTTCTGAATGCTTCAATGTAGAAGCTTCATTTTGGGCTCTAATGAAAGGTCACACTCAGGGCTGTGTCTGTGTGTGTGTGTGTGGGGGGGGGGGGGGGTGTTGTCCCCCCCCCTCGCTACAGAGGATGGACATCGGCCATTGCTACATGACGGATTAGCCTCATGTGGGATGTGGGACAGCAGCTCAGTCACCACAGCTTGCCCCCCCCTCGCTACAGAAGAATAGCGGGAGGTGGGGCGGTGTTCACGGTCTGGACGCGATGAACGAACTGTGTACCGCGGCGCATGAACTTCAGACTTCGTGCGCCGCACAGTTATAATTTACCGATCGGTCAAAAGTCATTTTGGATTACAATTTTCAGGAATAAAGAATAATTTAGCTTATAACACCTTACCTCTTCACAGCAGTGTCCTGGCGAACTTCTCTTCCTCATTGTCAGACGAACGCGACGCTGGTCCGCTCGTGGTTCTGGTCTCGTGACCCGATCAAAACATAATTCCATTATTGCGGTTTTGTACTTCCATGATTGCGGTTTTTGGCAAACGATTTTTCAAAACAAATAACAGTAGTAATTAAAAAAAGACTGGCGAAGGCGTGTGTGTCACTCAGCCTTTGTCGTCAGCCTCCGTCGGTCTATGACCATGGAAGAAATCATAACGTCTACTCTGCTGGAACAAAAACAAAATAAGCACAGCCTGTGGCCGAACATGCCGATGCGCGAATGGCACTCCCTGTCACACAGGTTGCATTTGTGGATGGTCTCCGTGCTGCTGGGTCTGTGGGGTTCTTCCTGCGGGTCCTTTTTTGATCCGCTGCAGCAGTCAGTCTTCACCCAGCCTTAAAAAAAACAGCTCGCGAACTTCTCTGCTTCAATTGGCTCACTGCATTCACAGCGTTGGTAGGCGGGTCCTTCTTGCTAGGTTTTCAGTCATTGGTTCTTCAAGGTTTCAAAAACCCAATTCAAGGCTCTTATTAGTCGAATGAGAGGTCAATCAGATGAACTAATCTGTTCGCGGCTGTGTCTGCAGCTTTTATTTTCAGTGCGCGCTTGGACGCCATCACCACCTACATCACCATCTCCATCGTGCGCTCTAGGACGCAGAGACTTGCCCGTCCGCAGTACAACGGAGTGCAAGAGGTTAAGTTAACGGTGGGAAGAAACGGACTGATTTTATCTCTAATAGATGAAATTTTATTTTTGAAAAAGTTCATAAAGTCCTGAAGGGAATGCTAGGATTAACAGAGTCCTGACTCTTTGTCAGCCTGGCTACAATGCTGAAAAGAAACCTGGGATTATTCTTGTTCTGTTCTATTAATGCAGAATAATAACTCGTTCTAGCTTTTCTCTGAGATTTTTTATAAATTAAAAGATGATTTCTCCAAGCTAAATAGATTTCATCTAAATTAGTGGAGCGCCATTTTCTTTCTAATTGATGAGTCTTCTGTTTTAAGCTACGAGTTTCTGTGTGGAACCAAGGAGTTAGAAATCTCTGATTAGACTTTTTCTTTTTTAAAGGGGCTACCATGTCTAGAGTCTGATGCAGAGAAGCTGTAACACTATCTACCATGGTATCAATTACAGAAGGAGCAAGCTGTCTATAGCTTATTTCCGTTGTGTTGGCACATGGTATAGCGGAAACAATCTGCATAAATTTGTTAACAACATCATCTGAGAGGCATCTCCTGTCGTAATATTTTTCCTTAGAAGCCAAATAGTCAGAAATAGTAAAATCAAAAGTTAACAGACAATGGTCTGACAGTACAGGGTTATAAGGAGACACTACCAGATTTTCTATTTCTATGCCATATGTCAGAACAAGGTCCAACGTATGGTGGAAATAATGAGTAGAATTTCATACTTTCTGAGAAAACCCCATCGAGTCTAAAATTGAATTAAATGCCATATTAAGGCAATCATTATCTACATCTACGTGTATATTAAAGTCCCCTACTATAATTACTCTATCTGATTTCAGCACTAAATCAGTTAAGAATTCAGCAAATTCAGATAAAAACTCTGAGTAGGTTAATGGGGGACGATAAACTATGGCAAATAAAATTGGGTTTAGCCTAAAATCGCTAAAATGCCCTACACTGAGGACCAGGCCCTCAAAGGAAATGACTTTAATCTGTCAGCAGCCTTCAGACAAACTAAACGTGTAAACATTTGATTTCAAAATAAGGGAGGTTTTTCCTGTTGTCTGGGTGGTGGAGATTTCTGAAGAAAAAAAACAAAAACTATAAATATAAAGAAATATTGTAACACATAACTGCATCCTTGGTCATTTAAGTTAATTTATTTCATTAAATACAATTTTATTAATATTTTTTCTTTGTAATCAGAGTTAAATTATAGTTCTGTTCTGACTGCAAAATTATGGTCAACAATGTAATAAGGAAAAAGTTTAAAAAAAAAATTACCACAGTCTGTTTCAAATTTATCTAAAAAAATCCTCCAAAAAACAGTAATTTTATTTAAAAAAAATAGACAAAAATTAGTCATAAAATAACCCACAAATTTATAATAAAGTTTCAAAGGTACAATTAAAGTCAATTTTACAAGAGGAAATTAGAGATTTGAGGAATATGGTTTCAACTTTAGATTTACAGAAAAAAGTAGAAAACTATAAGAAAATTGTAATAAAGTTTTGAGGAAAAACCTCAAACCTTCAAGACTGAAGTCATTACTCAAGTTTTTAAGTGGCTGCTCTTTGTACTATTAACCTGTTGCACTTCGGTGTACTGCGGGCAGACATGTCTCTGCATCCTAGGGCGCACGAGGGCGTCCTAGGAGGCACTGAAAAAAAAAAAAAGCTGCATTTCCGTTCTTCCACTACAGACACAGCCGCGAACAGAAAGCCAAAGGAGTGCTTTGATTGGTTTAGATATGATTGACCTCTTATTCAACTAATAAGAGCCTTGAATTGGGTTTCTGAAACCTTTAAGAACCAATGACTGAAAACCTAGCAAGAAGGACCCGCCTACCAACGGCTGCGAATACAGCGAGCCAACTGAAGCACAGTAGTTCGAAAGCGTGCGTCCCTTGCAAAATCTGTTTTGTTTTAGCCGCTGGGTGACACACACGCGTTCGCCAGTCTTTTTTTCTTACTACTGTTCTAATTTGTTTTGAAAAATCGTTCGCCAAAACCGCAATCATGGAAGCGCAAAACCGCAATAATGGAATTATGGTTTGACCACGTCGCGTGACGAGAACCATGAATCCGTAACAAGCGGACCAGCGTCATGTTCGTCTGACAATGAGGAAGAGAAGTTCGCCAGCGACACTGCTGTTGTGGACAGGTAAGTGTTAAAAGCTAAATTATTCTTTATCCCTGAAAATTGTAATCAAAAATGACTTTTGACCGATCGGTAAATTACAACTGTGCGTAGTAGACCACGGCGCACCGTGACCGCGGCGCACCGGGCGATGTCCGTCCTCTGTAGCCGGGCGGGGGGGGGGGGGGAGGGGGGGAGTTGTTATCTTCTACATTACAGATATTTTTGTATAATTTTTAGTGCACTGTAGGTTATTTTTTCTTGTAAAAAAAGCCACACATTTTTTACGTGGCATGCTTCTTCGTGTGTGGGGGCTTGTTTGTTCATTCATTCATTCATGAATCAATAAACAACCCCCCCCACACACACACACACACACAGCCCTGAGTGTCACCTTTCATTAGAGCCCAAGATGAAGCTTCTATATTGAATCATTCAAAAGTTACAGACGTTTTTCCAAACTGTGCCATTTGGCACAATTTGGCACAGTTCAAAAACGCCTGGGAACTACCTGAGAACAAAGCTGTGTAATACATTCAATTTTTGTGGTATTGTTACAAAATTTTGACCTCAGCTGGATAACACTTGGTTCTACATTTCTGTTGCATTTTCCAGCCCGGATCTGACAGCTGTGTGTTATTTGCAAGCATTTGTATCCAAAAAAACACCCAGGCCAAATTTATTTTCTTCAAGTTCAGTATGTTTAGATGACTGTTACTCAGTGGCCGGAGCACTTAAAGAGATTATGACTGTTTTGCCAAAAAATTCAAAGTGTTTTCTTTTAAATGAGACCAACCCCATGAAGATGCTGCAAAGGGTTGAAGAACAGCTTTTGATTTACTTTGGGTACGTTATTTTTTTGGTGTTTTGGGGGAAATTGACCAGAGTGCAAGGGGTTAACTCAATTAGAAATTTTTGGTTGCCTACTTTTAATTATTAATTTCAAAGCACTGCTTTTACATGAGTAGAATTTCTGGTTACTATACCCACCTGATCATATAATTTAACCATGCATGAGTACATTACTATTATGAATGTTTCTTTCCTTTCCCTACTCTCTCAATGGAAAAAAAAGAAACACTAGAATAAAAATACAAAAAAATACACATATTTTTGTCATTTATGTAAACCATGACAAAAAAATCCTGCACGACAAAATATGACACTTGATATTTTCTAACCTGTTTGTATACCACCATAGACAGAGAGAGAACCTGGATTAGACAGGGCTCAGAGAGGGAAAGATGAGACAGAAGAGAGGAGCCAAGGAGAGGAAAGTGATCAGGCAGAGGAAGGAGAGAAGGATAACACCACTAAAAAGTCTAAACACAGGATGTCTGGGTGAGACCCCAACTGGCCCAATATTCAAGCCTCGGTTGTACAATACTTCAAATGGTAAGTTCCATATGCAACATTACGGTGTAAAATTTTCATCATCATCATAGCAGTCTGTCATGGGCAACAATGACTGTTTCATTTAGGCCTGATCAGATTCCTCCACACAGCTCTGTCCTTAGCCTACTGCTGCCAGGAACTCCTGTCTATATCCAACTTCTTCAAGTTTCTTTTTACAGTGTCTTTAAATATGAGCCTTGGTCTACCCTGATTGTGTTTGCCCTTGCATAACTGTGAGTAGAGTAACTGCCGAGGGAGATGCTGGTGGTCAATCCTCTCAGCAAGTCCGTGCCATTTCAGGTTCATCTGTATTAACATGTCCTCCATTGATGGTAGACCAGCTTGTTTCAACACTTCTATATTGGTTATCTTGTCTTTCCATGAGATGTTCATTATGGCTCGAAGGTGTCTCATCATGTATGCGTGGAGTTTCTTTACCTGCACTCTGTAGACAGTCCAAGTTTCAGCACCGTACAATAGAGTAGCCAGTACTGTCGCTCTGTACTTTGCATTTCACACGGATAGACACATGTCAATTGTTCCACAGTCTCTCCCTCAAGTTTCCAAACACAGCGCTTGCTCTTCACATTCTGAGAGACAGTTCATCCTCCAGCCTAGCTTTCTCTGAAACAGTACTCCCTAGATACTAACTAACTACTAACTAACCTGCACTTATATAGCGCTTTTCTAGTCACAAAGACCACTCAAAGCGCTTTCATTAATACTAACCCTCTATTCTAAGGGCCTATAGGAAACAAATATCTAGGGACAATTTAGAACAGCCAATTAACCTAACATGCATGTTTTTGGCATGTGGGAGGAAACCGGAGAAATCCCGGAGTAAACCCACGCAACACGGGGAGAACATGCAAACTCCACACAGATCACTGTTGGTCGGGGGCTGGGATCGAACCCACGATCCCACGATCCCCACAATCCCCCGGCCAAGGGTAAACTGTGCTGCCGCAGTGCTAACCACTGTGCCACCGTGCAGCCCGAACTTGAAAGTCTTGCACTTGACTAGTGGCTCTGTACCAATGCTGATCTCTTCTGGTAGTGATGCTGATAATTCTAACTTTGGTGGATGATAAAGGCACTCTGTCTTCTTGATGTTGAATTTGAGGCTGAATTGGCTTGCTGCTCTTGCAAATTTCTCCACTAAAGATTGCATATCTTCCACACTGTGTGCAACTAGAGCACTGTTGTCGGCAAAGAGCATTTCTCTTACTACCTTTATCGATGCCTTACTCTTGGCTTTAAACTGTGCCACATTGAACAAGTCTGCTTCTTTCCTTGTAAAATTTTAAAAAGAAATAAACAGTATAAAATTTACAGATTCTGGTATGTTTGGGGGAGGGGGGTATGTTGCCACCGCGCCAAGGTCTTTCAGCCAGAGGAAACACTGAGCATCTAATGTTGGTGCATAAGCACTGATGATGGTAGCATGTTTGTTGTTGAGAAGTTTCAACCGGAGTGTCATCAGCAGTTTGTTAATGCCAGTTGGTAATCCCATGATTCTGGGTAAGAGCTTATTACTGACCACAATGCCCACCCCATGAATTTGATGGTCCTCCTTGGGTTTCCCTTTCCAATAAACGGCGTCATTGGATTCTTCGATGTTTCCTTCGTCTGATCTATGAGTTTCACTGAGGGCTGCAATGTCAACATGATGGTTTTAAAGCTCCAGTCCTACTATTGTGGTTCTTCGTCCAGGTCTTGTTGAACAGTCACTTTTGTCAATGTTGCTTTGTTGGTCGTCATTTTCCTTGACCATCAGTGTTCTTACATTCCAGCTGGCAAATATCATTGTTTGTTTTTCTTTTTGATTTTGAAAACAGCAATAATATAGTCAGAAGGAATGACCTGATGGAGCCCTCACTGAAGTTCTAACTGCTTCTCTACAGAGAACAGAGGGATGAAGAAACAAGAAAGACCAGGGCTGTCCCGACTAAAGACTTTCCCGATCCACCAGTAGTCACAATTTAAAGCAAACAGTCCAATAGTCGTAGCACTTTTATGACAGATTAATTTCTTCACTGAATCCAGCTGAGATTCTCACTCCTCATCTTATTTATTTTCACTTTTTCAGCAAACCTGGGGACACCTGGGGGATCCTGTGATCTGTGGCTGCTGATCAGGGCCTGGTTAGGTTCCACCTCTTTCTCTCTTCTCAGCATGGAAGCCATAAAGTACATCTATCTATCGATCTGTGACTGCAGAACTGCTGTTCACCACCTTTATCTTTTTCCTAATAAACCTTGTTTAGGTTGTGCTAGTGGGTTGGCCAAAAACACGCAGGTTAGGTTAAGTGGCCCAAGGTGTGAATGTGTGTGTGAATGGTTAAGGGATAGCACCGTACCATGGCTGCTTCATCCATCCAGGTGGATGCCCTCAATTTCCCCTCTGGGGATCAATAAAGTACAAAAAAAAAAAGCAAAAAGCAAAAAAATCAAAAAATCCTTTATATTAATCCCTTCAATCCAGGCTGAATTTACGGCAAATCATTGAATAATTAGGTATTTGGTCATTTTTCTATGTTACATATTCATTTTATCATTTAACTATCCACGTCATTTACTTGAAGTCTACAGAATTTCAATTCTATTTTACCACATCATTTTTTTTTGTCTTTTTTTGTTAGAATTTCTCCGATTTCCTCCCACATGCCAAAGACATGCATGTTGGGTTGATTGGCTGTTCTGAATTGTCCCTGGATATCTGTTTCCTGTGGGCCCTTGGAGTGGAGGGTAAGTGTTGATGAAGGCGCTTTGAGTGGTCTTTGTGACTAGAAAAGCGCTATATAAGTGCAGGTTAGTTAGTTAGTTAGTTAGTTAGTTAGAATTCTTTGATCTACAACTAGGGCTGTTGCGATAACTGCAATTATGCAGTACCGCATTATGGACAAGCCTACCACGGAGGATAACGAGCAACAGCAACAACCGCAGTGTTCATTTTTTTTTTGTGTGTGGCTAAATCTTGTTCACTTATGTGCCCCTACTGATTATTAAATAAATTGTTTAATGTTAAGCATACTTTTATTGCCAACAGCATGTTTGCACCCGGTACTGTGGAAGCCTCCACAGTACCGGGTGCTGCCACCACCAGCACCGTGTGGGGCAGTCTCTCTCCAGACAGACTCCAGTAGGCAGTCAGTGGTGGAAGCGTTTGGATGAATTGCTAAATACAGCCATGAGAGTGAGCACTGAAAGGGCACAAACTGTGTCATTTCCTTCTGAGCCAAGTGTTTATGATCCTGACAATTGAGCTCTGACAGTGAAACAACTACTGCGTAGTGCACTGCTTCTTTGAACGTGATTTTTCGGACAGCGGCAAAAATCCCAAAATCATGGAGACAAGAGCCATGCAGGGTCCTGTACGGAGGCTGTCCTGTTTAAATAAGCTGAATGTCGCTGCAGTCTCTAGTCCACACACCCTGTAGTTGAAATACTAGAGTTACCACCACTGTGTTATGAAAATGATCATTTTTTGTTTTTTTTTACAGAATCAGTAGTTCATGCTTGTAAGAAGAGCGGAGCTCCACACAATTGTCACACACACACAAGTTTAGAGTGAAGCTGCAGCGTGTTTCTCACAGCTTCCATCGTTTGCCATATACGTTATGAGCCCTGTTTAAATTACGAGACTACAGGGCTCTAAAAACATCTGCAATAATACCACGTATCACGGTGTTGAGCTACCCACCATCACAGCAGGGAAAATTCCTCCAACGTGACAGCCCTACAACTACTTTGTCTTTCCTCAAGCTAACTGCCTTCATGTCATTTTTCAGTTCACTTCTTCTGTCTCATCAATCACTGAGTGGAACCTTGACCTGCACCAACCTTCATCAAAGGTTTGGGTCTCCTGCTTCAGTCCAAACTGCTCTCCCTCCTGACTGATGCAGACGTCCTCCTGTTCCTCTTTAATCCGGGAACAATCTGCTCCCACATGAACAATAAAGTTCCTCTCCTGGTTTAGAAGCTGCTGCTCATCCAGAACCTCCTCCTGGTTAGACTCATTTTGCTGTGGGACATCTGGAGGGACAAAGAGACACAAGAAAGGTGCTGGAATATGGTTCTGACACAAAGAGAGAAAGTTCATCCTATGAAGCCTCTGAGATAAAAGTGTCTTCGCACCAGAGACTCACTGCTCCTCTAGTGGAAACACCATATCGGGGCTAAAGTCTGCTGTCTCTGACTGCCTTGTTACTCTCAACAATAAGTCTTTCCCTGTAGATCTGACTTTTATTGGAAATTTACAGACATTTGCTGCTGAATTTTAACTTTTTGCCACTTAAAGTTGATTTTTTTCCAAGATATTTGAAATCCATAAATTAGTAACATTGCTGTCAAGTTGGTTAAGTTTTCTGTTATGAATTTGAGACTTTTTGTAAATTTAAAACTGTCTACCTTAAATATAACAGCTTTTTCTCACAAATTGTGAGTTTTATCATTGGTCAAAGTCACATTCTGTCTGAGCAGTAAACAAACCAACAATCTTGTCAAAGCCTCGTTAGTTCTACATACCCAGTCTGTGTGATTTTATAGTGGAAACTGAAGTCATGGTTTCTCTTCATCAGAGCGGCTGCACGGTGGCGCAGTGGTTTAGCACTGTGGCAGCACAGTTTTACCCTCGGCCGGGGGACCGCGGGGATCATGAGATCGTGGGTTCGATCCCAGCCCCCGACCAACAGTGAGCTGTGTGGAGTTTGCATGTTCTCCCCGTGTTGCGCGGGTTTACTCCGGGATTTCTCCGGTTTCCTCCCGCATACCAAAAACATGTAGGTTTAGGGCGCTCGCGCACGCAGCGACCAGCAGCCGGTGGCTTGTCACCAGACTGCAAACCAAGTCTACCTACGGGTACAAATAAGTAACAAAAAAAAAAAAAAAAAAAAAAAAAAAAAAAAAAAAAAAAAAAAAAAAAATCCTCACACTTCCACGTCGGTGCTTTGTTCTCCAGCACTCAGCACAGACCATCAATGGCAGGTCTCCACGGAGCTACATCAGCTATTCATCCATGAGGAGCAGAACAGCAGCAGAACCACCCACACCGACCACATGGAAGCTAGATAGGTCCGTCTGTGCTGATTTTCTCCTGCAAAGACCACGAAGAGACTCATTCAGGAGGAAAACCGCAGCCTTCTTCCATGGAGGGAGCAGCCAGAGCTAACAGGCTAACATGCTACTGTATTAAAGTCCACTGAAGAATCAGACGGTTTACGGTTCTCTTCGGTTACCGCTTTGAATCTCAATAACAGCCACACGGAGTCATGATGTGAAGAAGTCAGAGAGACAGTCTGAATAATCCGGCATCACTTTCATACATGTGGAGGGATTCACCATGATAAAAACACACGTTCACCATGTTGCTGCTAGCAGCTTCTCTCTCTTCTTCTTCTGTTTTTTGGCGGGGCACCCAACTTAAAGGCGCATTACCGCCATCCAGCGTTGGAGTGTGGACCAGACATTGTACCCCAAACACCCTCAAAAAAAAACAACAAAAAAAACAAAAAACAAACAAACAAAAAAAACAACTATATCCTATTAATTAGACCTATATCTTTGAGATAAACAAACAACTTCCTTACTCCAATCCCCACCATCACGCTTAAGTTAGCATCACCCACCCCTAACTCCCTGATTCCCTCCACTAATCTGTCTCTCTCCTGGGTATACTTCTGGCAGTGCAGAATGGCATGCTCTGTGGAGAGCGTGAAATGAAGAGGCTGAATTTATTTCTCAATTCAGATTTATTAAACATCTCACATCTCCAACCATCTCTCAAACAGGAAAAGAGGGCGAACTACTCCAATTCCCCACTTTTATACCTGGGACATCAAAGTACAGCATCACATTGTCAATAAACCCCCCATCGACAATACCTCTCCCCCAGGCCTCTTCTTCCTCCACCTGACCCCAGGAGGTCAGGAAGTCCTTTCAGAGTCCTTGCTAAAGGTACCTCCACCTCCTACTGTTATCCCCAGGAGGTCCAGACTTATTGTTCCTTCTAAGACGTGAGGTTACAATATACATATGCAGTCTTAAGCATCTCAGTCACTGTGCTATACATATGCAGTCAAAGCATCCCAAATATGTGTGCCACATAACCCCCCCAAACGTCGAAGATGAAACAATACAACATATTATCTATCATATAGTATCTTCCGGCTATCAGAGAGAGCAGACGCTTTTTCTCTTCTCTCCTCTTCTCCTCCCCTGATACTATTCCCTGCTTGCGATGTCTGTGTCTTTTGCCCTTCTTCTGGCTGAATCTTAATCCAAACGGAAATTATGGATCTGGAAAAGCAGCTTATATGCTTAAATGCAATTGACACCACTTTAAAAGAAAATCGGGCTAGGGGGAGCCCTGGACTCATGGACAATTGGGAATTCATGAGTCTGTGTGATTTGACTGAGATGCGGAAGACATCTCTATTTGTTTGGCTTGATCACAGGATTTCTATTTTGGCTCTGGAGTTCCTGATGTATCAGAAATTAAAGTTGGGAGAGCTGATCAAAGCGGACCTGGCAACGCTCCTTCAACAACAAATTCGACCAGTCGGGGAGTGCACTGATAGCGGAAATGGTGAACTGAATGATGGTTGATTCAGAAGAATGGTATACATCTGGAGTTGCTGGTGCTGTCCATGGAATAATTATGGAAATTATGAAGCACAGGATCGCATGAAGAGAGGAAAATTCTATTCTCTGAGTACACTGTGCAGATTTGACCTTGTTTTGGTGCCCTGTTTACATTCCTCCTCGATGAAGATAAGGCTGGAGAAGTGGTAACCCAAACAATCGACATTTGCTATTGTTTCAACAGACCGAGCTCCAAGGACAGCGTTACCATGTGTCTGAACTATAGAACACATGACTGAATAATATCTATCCGTTGCCAGAGGGTGCCCTCTGCTGTTCACTAGCAATGACACACCTACACTACACACTGCATTCAACATACACGACTGATTCATTTACACTGATGTACATATACATTCACTGCCTCTCTCTGCCTTTGTAATGTGTGATCTATTGTCTGCTAATTGTGCATTGAGGGGTTTTTTTTCTGTGTGATCATAATCTGGCTCATTTGAGCTTATATGAGCTATATGAGCTTATGTGAGCTTATACGAGCGTTATTCTGATAACTATGTTTTTTTTCTCTCTGCCTATTGTGTTTTCCCTGACCCTGACCCTTGCCCTCTTTACCCTCCTGTTTGACTGGCGCCTTCGGGCTGCCACGGCTATGGGATGCGCTTACAGAAGCGCGCCCAATGTCAAGTCAAATTTCAATTCTCCTGTATGTATTGCATGTATGGTAGTATTGACAATAAACCTTTTCATTCATAGTCCACACAACATGTTAGGTGCTGATTTTCTGTGCTCACATGGGTTGTTAGTTGATCTTTCCTATAGGCGCCTAGTTAATGCACTCTCCTTTTACTCCATTCCTTGTGCAGCTCAAGTGTCCCCGCCACCAGCACGGACCAACGTCGCCACAGCAGGCGGTAAGTTTCACACACTCCTCACTCAGTTTCCAGCACTCACAGTTCCCACTTTTTCGGCAACAGTTGCGAAACACGGGGTGGAGCACTTTATTACTACTACTGGCCCCCCCATCTTTGCGAAAGCTCGGCGCTTGGATACAGCTAAACTGTCCATAGCGCGCGAGGAGTTCGCCAACCTGGAAAGGCTGGGCATCATCCAGCGTTCAAAGAGCCCATGGGCCTCCCCACTGCATATGGTCCCTAAAGCTGACGGCTCGTGGAGACCTTGCGGTGATTTCCGCAGGTTAAACGGCGCCACAGTGCATGACCGCTACCCAATCCCGCATATTCAGGATTTTTCGGTGCATCTGGCAGGGGCGCGCATTTTTTCTAAAATAGACTTGGTCCGCGGTTATCATCAAGTCCCAGTGCGCGCTGAGGACATCCCCAAAACAGCGGTGATAACTCCATTTGGACTTTTTGAGTTTTTACGCATGCCGTTTGGGCTTAAAGGCGCCGCGCAAACCTTCCAGCGCATGATGGATGCGGTGTGCACGATCTCCCTTTTGTGTTCGTCTATCTGGACGACATTTTGGTAGCCAGCGCGTCCGAGGTAGAACACGAAAAACACCTCACGGAAGTTTTCCAGAGGTTGGGAGAGCACGGGTTAATAATCAACCCAGCTACGTGCCAGTTCGGGGTGGCGCAGATCGACTTTTTGGGGCACCGCGTCTCCCCAGAGGGAGCAGTTCCGCTACTGGACAAAGTGCACGCAGTGGCAGATTTTCCCCAGCCACGAATGGTCAAAGCACTACAGGAGTTTTTGGGAATGGTGAATTTTTTATAACCGTTTCCTCCCCCGCACAGCGCACCTCATGCAACCATTATATGCCGCGCTTAAAAAGCAAAAACCCTCCAATGCAATCGAGTGGTCCCCAGAATGGGAGCATGCATTCGCGGAGGTAAAAAAAGCCCTTGCAGACGCTGCGTTGTTGGCTCATCCAGTCCCAACGGCCCGCATAGCGCTCACCACTGATGCGTCAGACGTGGCCATAGGGGAGCAGCACGTGGCCGGGGTTTGGCAGCCGCAGGCCTTCTTCAGCAGGTCCTTGCGCGAGGCCGAGCGAAAATACAGCGCGTTCGACAGGGAACTGTTAGCGCTCCACTTAGCCATTCACTACTTCCAATTCTGGCTGGAAGGTCGGCGTTTCACCGCGTTTGTGGATCACAAACCGCTCACTTTTGCGATGGCCAAAATTTCAGAACCATGGTCGGGCCGGCAGCAGAGGCAGCTGGCCGCAATTTCGGAGTTTACTACTGATATTCAACACGTAGTGGGTAAACTCAATGTAGTGGCAGACTGCCTCTCTCGCGCGATAACCGCACCGGTCCTCGCAGAGGTAGATTATACTACCGCAGCCGCTGAGCAAAATAACAGTGTGGAAGCGCACGCGGCCCCAGATCACGTCGGGGTCACCAATGTGGAGAGTGTGAAATGAAGAGGCTGAATTTATTTCTCAATTCAGATTTATTAAACATCTCACATCTCCAACCATCTCTCAAACAGGAAAAGAGGGCGAACTACTCCAATTCCCCACTTTTATACCTGGGACATCAAAGTACAGCATCACATTGTCAATAAACCCCCCATCGACAATACCTCTCCCCCAGGCCTCTTCTTCCTCCACCTGGCCCGAGGAGGTCAGGAAGTCCTTTCAGAGTCCTTGCTAAAGGTACCTCCACCTCCTACTGTTATCCCCAGGAGGTCCAGACTTATTGTTCCTTCTAAGACGTGAGGTTACAATATACATATGCAGTCTTAAGCATCTCAGTCACTGTGCTATACATATGCAGTCAAAGCATCCCAAATATGTGTGCCACATGCTCCACATTTTCTTCCTCTCTCTCACAATAATCGCACATCCCTGTCGGGTGCTTACCTACCAAATGCAAAGTTCTGTTTAACCTAGTGTGCCCCATCCTTAGCCTAGATAAAATATTCTCTTCCTTTGTATTTCTTGTTCCCATCCTGCCCTTCACTCCAGCCGCACTCTGGATAGTATACAAGTGTCGCCCTGTACCTCCTGTGTCCCACCTACGCTGCCACTCCTGCCTAGTATGCTCTTTAATCAATGTTTTTGCCTCAGATTTACTCAATGAAATATCCCACACTTCCCAGTGCCCCAGAGCCTGTTTAGCTAATTTATCTGCAGCCTCATTGCCCTTTACCCTCCTGTGAGCTGGATTCCACGTAAATGACACAGCCACCTCTTTATTTCTGAGTCTATACAGAGTCTCATATATTTCATAGACCAAGTCCTGTCTGCTGTCAAATGACCCTGATTTTATTGACAGCAAGGCTGCACTGGAGTCCGAACAAAGGACAACATCCTTGATCGTCAGCTCCTCAATCCTCTGCAATGCAGTCACCAAAGCCAACATTTCGACTGTATACACAGACAGATGGGAAGATGTTCTTCTGTTAACAGACATTTCCAAGGCAGGAATATGGAAAGCAAAGCCAGTGCAGCCAGTGTCAGGGTCTTTAGATCTATCCATGAATACTGGGGTAAAGGAATGATATATTGTTCCCAAACGATCCTCCACTAAAACTGCGGTGTTTCCAGATTCTCTACACCCTCGCATCTTTTCCAAAAAATACAAATCAACAGACACTGGATAGAAAAACCATGGAGGAGTGACTGGCAAAGGAACTGATGGAATATATGTTCTGTCACATAGTTTCATGTCTCTGCCTATCCTCCCAGCATAAAATGCAAACTCTCCTTTTTAACTCTTTCCCCTTCCCAACAAAGCATCGAAACTCTAACTGTGGGATGTTTATCTTGAGTGTTTCTCGCTCTTTTTTCAATTGCTTTATTTAAACAGAAAAGAGATTACAGACAAATCAACACACTGCATGACGGTATGCCAGGTTGTATATAGAAGAGTTAATAAAACAAGATAAAAGGGTGAAACAGAATAAAGAGCAATAAAATAAAAATAGCACCAGAGGCAAGTTAGATAAAAACATTATAAAGCTTTAGGAGATTATGACATTTAACAGCCTTTGAATGTGAGCTGTCAGCAATAGTGGAGAAGCAAAGTTTAAAATCAGCATCCAGGTCTGGATAATTAGGTCATCTTTTAAGGAATTTAGAATGGTGAATGTAATATTTGGTGACAATGATAATCAGATTAATAACACAGAATTCAGATTTGAGTTTTTGGCTATCATCAGTAATACCAAACAGGGCATGTTCCCATAGCAAGGAGAAACCAGGATATACTGTATACCCTCAATGATAAGGCGAGATAATTGACTCCAGAATTGTTTCACATAGGGACAGGACCAACAGAAATGCACCACAGTTTCTCCGTGCAGACCACAGAAAGAACAATTAACTTCATGTCTTTTTTGGAATTTTTGCATCTAAACATTAGTGGGGTAAAACCTGTGCAGCAGCTTTGAAGAAATGTCTTTAACTTTATTAGTCAGAAAGCATTTTTGTGGCAGTAGCATTACCCTTTTCAAACAAATAACACCAGTGTAAGTCGTCCATTGATACATGGAGGCTGGCAGATTTCCGATGTCTTGTTGGAAAAGCTTTCTGATAGCTTTGTCTAGATTTCTGACCCGAGCAGAGAGACAGGTCTGACCAACACTAGTGTGCATGGCATCAGTCAGAATAGGACAATGACTTTCTTCCCAACCTTTGGAGAGAGAATGGACACCAGATGGGATAGCATGGAAAACAATAGAATATTCTTTGGGGGGGACAGGGATCCCAAAGTGATGAATAAACAGAAGATTCCTGGATTACTTTTAATACTTAGAATCTCCAAAAGTATAATGGGAGGCAGAGCCTTCAGTTATCAAGCTCCTCTTCTGTGGAACCAGCTGCCAATCTGAATTTGGGAGTCAGACTCGATCTCTGTTTTTAAGAATAGGGTTCAAACCTTCCTTTTTGATATAGCCTACAATTACGGAGGGATCATGTGCCCCTGAACCTTCCCTTAGTTATGCTGCTAATAGGTTTAGACAGCCGGGGGACCTCCAGTGATGCACTGGGCTTCACTCCTTTCTTCGCTCTCAATGAAATATTTTTGCTGGTCATTAACATCTGTTTGTTCTCTCCCATAGATTGAGTCCCCATCATGCTGTTTGCTCTCTACATGTCTGTTCTTTTCTTCTTCTCTATCCCCTCACCCCCCAGCCAGTCTCAGCAGATGATTGCCCCTCCCTGAGCCTGGTTCTGCCGGAGGTTTCTTCCTGATAAAAGGGAGTTTTTCCTCTCCACCATCGCCAAGCACTTGCTCACAGAGGATCGCCTGATTGCTGGGGTCTTTCTGCAATTGTGGGGGTTTCCCCTACATTTTAAAGTGCTATGAGATGACTGATATTGTGAAATGGTGCTATATAAATAAAGTTGAATTGAAGAACTAAAGAGAAGGCCATCTTGATTGAATAACTGGCTTACTAGTATGATGTTGGTGGGGAGTTTTTTCAATGTTGTAAGGGCATAAAAGTAAAAAAGTTAAGGCCTCCCAGTGACAAGAAAACATAATGAGGGATAAAATTCCAAAGAGACTTGGGACATTTCAGAAAATTTCTGATCCATTTAACTTTCAATATATAAATTACATTTGTGAAATCCTAAACATTTCAGCCACCTTTATCATATTCATTCATTTGGACTGATTTTTTGATATAGTGAGTATGATTTTTCTAGATGAAATGGAAGAGAATTTTGTCAATAGTTTTACTTGTTTGAGGATCTCCATGTAGTGATAGAGCAGCATCTGTTAATCTGGATAAACCTTCAGCCTTTGAAAGTCAAACCTTCCTCTAAGAGACAAGTCTATTGAAAACCATTGATTTCACTTTTTCTTAGTTTTATTCATGAGGGGAGTGAAGTTGGTGGAGCATCTCTGCCTCCCGTTTTTTCCTATAGATATGCCTAAGTAAGTGACACAGCTCTTAATTGGTATGTCTGAGACAGAATCCATATTACAGTCTTCAATAGCCAATAATTCACATTTTTTAAGATTTAGTTTAAGACCAGATGCTTTGGAGAACAGAGCTACAGAATGGAAGGCAGAGGGGACTTGTGAAGCATCTTTAAGAAACCAGGTTGTATCATCAGCCAGTTGACTGACGATGATGTTCTGCCAGCCAGTGAGATACCCTGTAGGTCGCTGGATTTAACATGAGACCAGAGGAGCTGAGCAGCAAGTAAGAAAAGAAAAGGGACAACCTTGACATGTGCCTCGTTTTACGTTAAATTGTGGTGATGAACCATATTTAAGTTTAATGGAGCTGCTGGCATTATTAAATAAGGTTTTAACAGCGTCACAAAAAAGTTACCAAAGCCAAACTTTTTAAGGGAAAGAAAGAGGAAGTTGTGCTCAACTGAATCAAAAGCCTTAAAACATCTAAAAATAAAATGAAACCGCTATCTTGTATTAAATGTGAATAGTCCAGATGATCTAGAACAAGCCTGATATTGTTGGCGATATGTCTGTTGGGCATCAAGCCTGATTGCTCTTCATCGGTTAAATAATTCAAAACTGTTTTGATTCTAGAAGCGAATATTAGGGCCAGAATTTTATAGTCCTTATTGAGAAGGCGTATAGGATGCCAGTTGTCAGTGTGTAGTGGATCTTTGTGAGGTTTTGAAATTAAAGTGATCAATCCTTGAGTCAAACTCCAGGGCAGGTTAGCAGCCAGAACACTTTCCTTAAAAACTTGTAATAAAACTGTCAGGAAAATAGTTTATAAAATTCAGAAGACAGCCCGTCTGTTCCTGGAGATTTGTTGTCCTTAAGATGACATATGGCGCTGCATACTTCTGTTGCTGATAAAGGACGATGGCAAAAGTCTCTGTCCGTATCTTTGACAACAGTAATGTTTTGTAGAGAGGCTAGAAACAGTTGAGCTTCATTGTGGGAATATTCAAAGGTGTATAATTTCTTATGAAAGTCAGAGCAATGAATGGACATCAGGTTCGGGCCATCTACCAAACTGTACTCAATCATTAATTGATGAATAGTGTTTGCTTTTGCATGATATTTTTCCAATTTGAAAAAGTAAGATGAATTTTGCTCTCCTTCTTCTAACCAGCGTTTGCGGGACCTAACAAAAGCACCTTCCGCTTTCCTTTAGGATCTCTCATCCAGTCTTTCCTGCAGATTCCTCAGCTCCAGCTGATTCTCCTCTGTTCAATCAGCAGGCAGACTTTGACAAAGCAGAGAAATGTTAGGAAGAATTGATTGCGCTTCTTGCCTTTTAATTTTAGCTATGTTGCTTCCAAATGTTCTTAGAAATTTTGAGGATTCATATTTGAACAGTTCCCAAATTAAATTATATGAATTTTCTGCTTTGGCTTAATTATAAAAGTGGTTATTAGGTGAGAAATTTTTGTTTGAACGTCTTCATATTTCAGAAGAGAGTAATTCAATTTCCAATAATTCAATTCAATTCAATTAAACTTTATTTACACTACCGTTCAAAAGTTTGGGGTCACTTGGGCTGCACGGTGGCGCAGTGGTTAGCACTGCGGCAGCACAGTTTACCCTTGGCCGGGGGATTGTGGGGATCGTGGGTTCGATCCCAGCCCCCGACCAACAGTGATCTGTGTGGAGTTTGCATGTTCTCCCCGTGTTGCGTGGGTTTACTCCGGGATTTCTCCGGTTTCCTCCCACATGCCAAAAACATGCATGTTAGGTTAATTGGCTGTTCTAAATTGTCCCTAGATATTTGTTTCCTATAGGCCCTTAGAATAGAGGGTTAGTATTAATGAAAGCGCTTTGAGTGGTCTTTGTGACTAGAAAAGCGCTATATAAGTGCAGGTTAGCTAGCTAGCTAGCTAACTTAGAAATGTCCTTATTTTTGAAAGAAAAACACTGTTTTTTTCAATGAAGATAACTTTAAACTAAACAGAAATACACTCTAATATCTAATATACATTGCTAATGTGGTAAATGACTATTCTAGCTGCAAATGTCTGGTTTTTGGTGCAATATCTACATAGGTGTATAGAGGCCCGTTTCCAGCAACTATCACTCCAGTGTTCTAATGGTACAATGTGTTTGCTCATTGCGTCAGAAGGCTAATGGATGATTAGAAAAGCCTTGTGCAATCATGTTAGCACAGCTGAAAACAGTTTAGCTGGTTAGAGAAGCTATAAAACTGACCTTCCTTTGAGCAGGTTGAGTATCTGGAAAAAATTATTATTTCAAATACAAATCATTATTTCTAACCTTGTCAATGTCTTGACTATATTTTCTATTCATTTTACAACTCATGGTGGTAAATAAGTGTGACTTTTCATGGAAAACACAAAATAATTGTCTGGGTGACCCCAAACTTTTGAACGGTAGTGTATATAGCGCCATTTCACAACAACAGTCATCTCATAGCACTATCAACTGTAGGGGGAACCCCCACAGTTGCAGAAAGACCCCAGCACTCAGGTGAACCCCTGTGAGCAAGCACTTGGCGACGGTGGAGAGGAAAAACTCCCTTTTAACAGGAAGAAACCTCCAGCAGAACCAGGCTCAGGGAGGGGCAGTCATCTGCTGCGACTGGCTGGCGGGTGAGGGGATAGAGACGATGAAAAGAACAGACATGTAGAGAGCAAACAGCATGATGGGGACTCAATCTATGGGAGAGAACAAACAGATGTTAATGACCAGCAAAAAAAAAAAAATTTCACTGAGAGTGAAGAAAGGAGTGAGGCCCAGTGCATTATTGGAGGTCCCCCGGCTGACTAAACCTATTAGCAGCATAACTAAGGGAGGGTTCAGAAACACATGATCCCTCCCTAATTGTAGGCTATATCAAAAAGGTAGGTTTTAGCCCTATTCTTAAAAACAGAGATCAAGTCTGACTCCCGAATCCAGGTTGGCAGCTGGTTCCACAGGAGAAGAGCTTGATAACTGAAATCTCTGCCTCCCATTGTACTTTTGGAGATTCTAGGTATTACAAGTAATCCTGCATTTTGGGAGCGTAGTGCTCTGTTAGGATAATACGGTAGTATCAGATCTTTTAAATAAAAAGGAGCCTGATTGTTTAGAGCTTTGTAAGTAAGAAGAAGGATTTTAAACTTAATTCTCAACTCTATGGGAAGCCTATGAAGGGAGGTCAGAACCGGAGAGATATGATCTCTCTTTCTAGTACCTGTTAAAACTCTTGCTGCAGCATTTTGGATCAGTTGAAGACTTTTTAAAGATGTTTTAGGACAGCCTGATAATAAAGAATTACAATAATCTAATCTCGAGCTAACAAAAGCGTGGATCAGTTTCTCAACATCACTCTGAGACAAGATGCTCCTAATCTTGGCAATATTACGCAAATGATAGAAGGCAGTCTTAGAAACAAATTTAATATGTGAATTGAAGGACAGATCTTGATCAAAAATAATTCCAAGGTTCCTCACAGAGCTATTAAGAGAAAGAGCAACTGCATCCAAACTGAAAGTTTGATTTGGAAAGGAATTTCTAAGGTTTTTTGGACCAACAAGAATGACTTCAGTCTTATCTGAATTAATAGCAGGAAATTACAAGTCATCCAAAACTTGATTTCCTTAAGAACAGGCTTCTAACTTGGCTAATTGATTACTATCATCTGGCCTTCCTTGACAGGTATAATTGTGTGTCATCTGCATAACAGAGAAAATGTATACAGTGCTTTCTAATAATGTTGCCTAACGGAAGCATATATAATCCTAAAAGAGTAGGGCCTAGCACAGATCCCTGTGGAACTCCATGACTAAGCTTCGAGTTGAAAGAAAAACTCATTATTACATGAACAAACTGGAACCTATCAAATAAATAAGATATAAACCACTGGCAACGAAGTTCCATTAAGTCCAACATAGTGTTCTCATCTATCAAGTAGAATATTAAGATCAGTAGTATCAAACAGCTGCACTAAGGTCCTAAAAGACAAGTACAGAAACCAGTCCATTATCAGATGCTATGAGGAGGTCATTAGTGACCTTCGCTATGGCTGTTTCAGTGCTATGATGGATTCTAAACACCCAGATTGAAAACTCCTTCAAGGTAAACCATTTCCCTGCAGGTGGTCAAATAATTGCGTAGCAACAACTCTTTCTAAGATTAATAAGTGGCTTTAGCACAGTTAATGTTGGCAGAAGATAAGTTAATGTTAGTTAATGTAGAGGAGCTTGGAAATTTCGCAAATTTGCAGGGGGAACGCATTTGCGGGCCTTCTCAGCGAAACGGTGGTGATAATAACAGACGTCGCTCTGTCTGTTACGTCTTGGCCGTGTCCGCTGTCACCGTGGGCTGGGTCTGCTCCGTGGGTTGCGGTTTCCTCGTGGCTCAGGGGCGTCAGCTTTGAGGTCTGCGGATGCTGCTGTGGGTGTCAGCTCCTTGCAGGCATTGACGAGCCGATGAGCTTCATTGGCCAGCACGCGGAAGTCTTGGTGGGTTGTTGCACTTCATGCGAAGAGTGTCCCTCTCATGTGTGGCGGCAGCATGCTGAGGAATATAAAACTGGAAGAGGAAGTTGTCATTGTCCTCTTCTTTGAGCTGTAGCCAAATCCTCCATGAGGGCCTTCGGTTTGCACCCTCTGTGGCCGTAGACCGCCAGGATCTTCCTCGGCTCTCTCTTCTTCCGCTGATGGGACGTAGTTCGCCACGATGGTTGCTTTGAGCGTCTCGTATTTGTCCCGGGCCGGTGGTCGCCGGATCATACTCCGCACACACTTCGAAGTGGCGGCGTCGAGTTTGGAGACGATATGATAAAATTTGGTATCATCAGCCGTGATGCCCGCCAGTGTGAACTGGGCTTCAGCCTGCTGAAACCAAGAGGCGGGGTCTTCTTGCCAGAAGTCTGGCAGCTTGACAGCGACGGCATTCGTGCACACCATCACTGCTGTGCCCGCCGGGTGAGAGTGCCCTGCCTCGGCTCTCACGGCGGTGCTGGTGCTCGGTTGAGCCCTCTCAATCTCTTCTGCCGGGGGGAACAGTTGTCCATCTGTTCCCTCGTCTGCGTGGCCGCTGGCGTCTGCCTGGGTCGCCAAGGATGAGTTGCTTGCGGGGGAATGCCTCCGGTCCATACTCGCGTCAAGGTCACCAGTGTAGAGGAGCTTGGAAATGAAGAGGCGATTTGGTTTATAAGCAAAGTTTTAATATTCAGCTCTTCTAACAAGTCTCATCTGGTGCAGAGAGTGGCAGAAGGGAAAAAAGAGACAGAAAGTCTCCAGCTCACTGACTTTATACTGGCACACAACAAAAGACATGCATAACAAAGGCTGACATCCCTCATTATCTTAATCCCCCCATTGTCTTGGTATTTCCTCTCCTCGCCTTAGGGGGTGAGGGTGGCTCCTCCGGTCTCCTCCGGTCTCCTCCGCCGCGTCCGGGAACGTCTTTGTTCTTCACTCGGCGGGTGAGAGCCCTTTGTCCTTTCAGAGGTGTGAAGTCCTTTACATATGTAATTACCAAACATTTCCACATGCTTCAACATATGTAGGTTATGGAATATATGGTTAATATAGACCACAGTTAATATATATATCTTGAAGCGGCATGAAAAAATAAGCAGCAGTGCTGTGGTTTTGAGCAGGTTTTATTAATCATGTCGCCTTCACGGGATCCTCTCTCCGGTGCATAGTGGAGCAGCCCGGAGCGGGATCCCTAGGCTCTCAGAGAAAGAGAGGCGGACACAGTGTGTCCACCTGTTGCAGGATCAGAGTGAGAGAGTAAGAGAGAGAGATTGCGTTACAGAGTTGCACCTTAAATACTTGATCATAACAATACATCAAAAGACATACCCCACAGTCTAGAATGATCAAAGGGACAACAGAACAGGCAGGAGTATTTGCATTGTAAGCCATAACTCACAATGGGCAGATTAGCTAGACCTCGCTCTAAGTGCACGACAAAGAGGCCTAACCAAGCACATCTACATATTGATCTGAGTCTCTAGGTCACAGTAAGGACAGGACGCATGAGTACAAAGGATGAAAGGCATCGATTAACATCACATAGTGAGACAGAAGAAACTCGTCTACCTGTAGACATAATACACCAAAGCACATCTAAGATGCTCAGAAAAAGCACAGTAAGGACAAGCCATATGCACACTATACAGAATGGCGCATTCCATCACAACACATGCATGTTTGCATCACAAATACATGAAGGGCACATTGCTCTCAGTAATGCAGCAGAAAAACAGAGAAAAGAGGGCTGAGTGTCCTTAGTCTGTTGTGGGGTTAAAACGAACCGCCACACGCTCCCCCCCAGAGGACGCGGCAGGGGGCCGCGACCTCGATAATCCATCTGTGTGAGCGAGCTGTGGGAGAAGCTCGCTGCAGGCGGAGGGGGAGGGAGGGGAGGGGTGGTAAGTGCCGGCAGGAGCTGTGAAATCGTCCTGAGCAGCGCAAAAATTGCTTGCTGCTCCGTGACGTCGAGGGGTTGTCCCGTTGCACGTGCGGAGATCACAAGAAGAAAAACTAGTCTCTGACTCCTCTCGTGGCCATGAAGAAAAGCAGGGGTGGCTGTAAGAAAAAAAGTAAACAAAGCATAGGGACTGTTGGCTTTGGGTGCTGAAGCAACCCCAAAGCTCCCGGGAACAGCTGACGGCTGAAATCCCGTTGTGCCGTGGCTAAGACCATTAAAAAATCCAGTGGCGAGCTGCGTGCTTGCTTCAGGTGAATGAGCAGCCCTGAAGGTTCTGTGGGCAGCGGCGGAGGACGATGGCGGTCTGTGGCGTGGCTGAGACTGTTAACAAATCCTTCCAGTATGCTGCATGCGTGCCTCAGGTGAGCGAGCAGCCCTGAAAGGCAGCGGCGAAGGAGGAAGGCAGTCTGTGGAGCCATTACTTGTCCCGTGCGTGATGCGCCGTCCTTGTAACTCCCCGATGCGTGCGCGGGGGTTCAGTGCGTGGGTGGGCCGCTGGAGTGGTGAGTCAGGGTGCAGAAACTTGGTGGAGAACGGCGCAGACGGCGCCGGTAAAATCCAGGTTGAGCTGTGGCTGTAGATTGGCCATGGTGCGATGGAGCGGTGAGAGGAAATAGACGATCTTTAGTCCCTAAGGCCCGTGCAGATGCGTTGGAGCGGCGGGAGGGAATAGACGATCCTATGTTCCTCAGGCTCATGCAGCTGCGTTGGAGCGGTGTTGAGGAAGTAGACGATCTCCGTCCCTCGGGGCTCGTGGAGGCGCGTTGGAGCGGTTGCGAGGCAATAGACGATCTTTGTGCCCCGGGCTCGTGCCAGCCCTGCGTTGGAGCGGTGAGAGGGAGGAGACGATCGTTGTCGATCGTTGCGGCCATGAAGAAAAGACGAGGCTGAATGGCGGCTGTGATGAGGGGCAGAAGGGACTGGCGTGTTGACTTTAGGTTCAGGCGTAACCCTAAAAGCCCTCGGGAAACCGCAAAACTGCTGAATTCCCTATGTGTGCCATGGCTGAGACCCATTAACAAATCCTTCGAGCATGCTGCGTGGCTTGCCTCCCGGTGTGAGAGCAGCCCTGAAGGCTCTGTGTGTAGCGCGAAGGATGATGGGGGTCTGTAGAGCCGTATGCGTCCCGTGCGTGGTGGTTGCAGATCTCAGGCGGAGGGTCGCCGCCATGACGTTCTCTGCAGTTTACCCGGTCGTTGGTGATGTCCGGAGAACGGGCTCGCCTGTGTTGGCTCCGCGTCGAAGTCTCCCTGAAGCCGCAGGGAGGGGGAACCAGTAGGGCCGCCTGCGACGGAGCATTCATGCCCGGGTGTTGCGTTCGCTGGCGCTCGTTTTTTTCAGCGTCGGTTCGCCAGCGTGGCCATCCAAAACAAGGCTGCGTTGCACCAAAGCGTGTGCGTCTTCAAGGGGCCACCAACGCAGCTGTGTGGCTGTCCAGCTCGGAAAGGTTGCTTTCGCACAAAACGTGTGCGTGTTCGAGGGGGTCACCAGTGAAGCGGCCAGGACGCATGAGTACAAAGGATGAAAGGCATCGATTAAACATCACATAGGTGAGACAGAAGAAACTCGTCTACCCTGTAGACATTAATACACCAAAGCACATCTAAGATGCTCAGAAAAAGCACAGTAAGGACAAGCCCATATGCACACTATACAGAATGGTGCATTACATCACAACACATGCATGTTTGCATCACAAATACATGAATGGCACATTGCTTCTCAGTAATGCAGCAGAAAAACAGAGAAAAGAGGGCTGAGTGTCCTTAGTCTGTTGTGGGGTTAAAACGAACCGCCACAATCTACATATTTATTCCATCTAGCTACAATGCTCCGCACTGTGTGTTTATATACTCATATATTTATTCCATCCAGCTACAATGCTCTGCACTGTGTCTGTATATATATATACTGTATATATATATATATTTATAGTAATATGTACATATGTATATTAGCTGATCTTGCTTTTTTTGTTGTTTTTTTTTCTTGCCTTCTGATTGTTGCTTGAGTGTTGCTATCCCTGTGCTGTTGCAATCCTGGAATTTCCCCATTATGGGACTAATAAAGGCTTATCTTATCTTATCTTATCTTTTCTTATCTTAAAATAGCTTTGTGATTACTTCGAAGGCCAGGGTGTGTATTAATTGAAATGTTTTGCTCATTTAGGTTTTTGGAGACTAACCAGAAGTCTAAGAGTGATAAATTTGTTTTGCTTTTGTTACTCCAAGTATATGAAAATGAGTCTGGATACTTCTCCCTGTATATGTCAGTCAGGTCAAATCTTTCCATAAAATGTTTCAGAAAAGGGTTACCCAGTGTTTCCTCTGGGTTAAAGACCTTGGCGCAGTGGCAACATATTTTTCCATGGAAGGTGGGGGGGGGGGGACAGAAAACATATATATGAATATGTTAATTTTATATTATTTACTTCTTTTTTAAATTTTGCACAGTAACTTTGGATATAATAATAATAATGCATCAGATTTATATAACGCTTTATCATAGACATTCAAAGACCCTTTTTACAGATACATTATTCATTCACTCCAGACAGACAATGGTAGTGGCAAGTTACTACTGTAGCCACAGCTGCCCTGGGGCAGGCTGACGGAAACGTGGCTGCCAATCCGGGCCAATGGCCTCTCCGGCCACCACTGAACATTTATACACATTCATATCCAGTGTTATGGACACTGGAGGCAAGGTGGGTAAAGTGTCTTGTCCAGGGACGCAGGATATCTGGGAGAGCGGGATTTGAACCGCCAACCATCCAGTTATTGGACAACCCGTTCTACCTCCTGAGCCACTGCCGTGCATATGGAACTTACAATTTGAAGTACTGTGCAACCAAGGCTTGAATGCTGGAATATTGGGCCAGTTGGGGTCCCTCCCAGACATCCTGTGTTTGGACTTTTTACTGGAGTCATCCTTCTCTCCTTCCTCTGCTCTCACCTCTCCTGGACCCTCTGCCTGAACACTTTCCTCTCCTTGGCTCCTCTCTTCTGTCTCATCTTGCCCTCTCTGAGCTTTGTCTAATTCAGGTTCTCTCTCTGTCTATGGTGGTACACAAACAGGTGAGAAAATATCAAGTGCCATGCAAATTAAAGGAGACAACCAAAAATTTCTAGTTAAGGGTACAAAGAGCACCCACTTAAAACTTGAATAATGACTTCAGTCTTGAAGGTTTGAGGTTTTTCTCCAACATTTATAACAATTTTCTTATAGTTTTCTACTTTTCTCTGTAACTTATCTAAATTTGAAACTATTTTCCTCAAATTTGTAATTTCTCTTGAGATGGTGACATCATACAAGTACCTGGGGTGTTCATCTGAACAAAAAAATAGACTGGTCACACAATACCGACGCACTCTACAAGAAGGGACAGCGCAGGTTGTTCCAACTGAGGACGCTCAGGTCTTTTGGTGTACAAGGGGTGCTCTTGAAGACATTCTATGACACGGTGGTGGCATCATCCATCACTTTTGGAGTGGTCTGCTGGGGCAACAGCATTACAGCAGCTGATAGGAAGAGACTGAACAAACTAATCAAGAAAGCTAGCTCTGTCCTGAGGCAACGCCTTGACCCAGTGGAGGAGATAGGAGAGAGAAGGATGGTGACTAAACTGTCATCTCTGTTGGAGTCTGAGTCCCACCCCATGCAGGACATACTGAACGCACTGAGGAGCTCATTTAGCAGCAAGCTACATCATCCTAGGTGCGCAAGCCGAGAGGTTTCGCAGGTCCTTCCTACCCTACGGCTGTCAGGACTGTATAACCTAAGCAGGGCTGCTCGCAGAGATAGCAAAAAAACGGGACGACCTAATAGTATTGAATGCAAAAGACGCAACAGACTTACACAAATGGTAGGACAATATCAGTTGCTATGGAGGGTGACAATATGTATGGGTACATACAGTATTCATACTATGTAGTATAATTAAATAGACGGCTATGCTGTTTATTCCATCTAGCTACAATGCTCCGCACTGTGGGTATATACGTATATTTATGTGTACATATGTACACTACTGTTCAAAAGTTTGGGGTCACCCAGACAATTATTTTGTGTTTTCCCATGAAAAGTCACACTTATTTACCACCATGAGTTGTAAAATGAATAGAAAAATATAGTCAAGACATTGACAAGGTTAGAAATAATGATTTGTATTTGAAATATAATTTTTTCCAGATACTCAACCTGCCTCAAAGGAAGGTCAGTTTTTATAGCTTCTCTAACCAGCTAAACTGTTTTCAGCTGTGCTAACATGATTGCCACAAGGCTTTTCTAATCATCATTAGCCTTCTGACGCAATGAGCAAACACATCTGTACCATTAGAACACTGGAGTGATAGTTGCTGGAAATGGGCCTCTATACACCTATGTAGATATGTACCAAAAACCAGACATTTGCAGCTAGAATAGTCATTTACCACATTAGCAATGTATATTAGATATTAGAGTATATTTCTGATTAGTTTAAAGTTATCTTCATTGACAAAAACAGTGCTTTTTCTTTCAAAAATAAGGAAATCTTCTAAGTGACCCCAAATTTTTGAACGGTAGTGTATATTCTACTGCTCTTATTTTCTTATCTTCTAAATTATTGCTCTGAGTGTTGCTATCCCTGTGCTGTTGCAATCCTGGAATTTCCCCATTGTGGGGACTAATAAAGGCTTATCTTATTTTATCTTATCTTATCTTAAAATTGACTTTTCTTGTACATTTGAAACTTTATTATAAATTTTGTAGATAATTTTATGGCTAATTTTTGTCTGTTTTTTTTTTAAATAAAATTACTGTTTTTAACTAAATTTGAAACAGAATATGATATTTTTTTTTTACTTTTTCCTTATAACAGTTTATATTTTTGACCATAACTTTGCAGTGAGAACAGAACAATAAGTTTAACTCTTATTTACAATGAAACAAAGAAAAAAATTAATAAAATTGTATTTAATGAGTTAAATTAACTTAAATGACCTAGGATGTCGTTATGTCTGTTATAATATTTCTATTACTATTATTATTATCTATTATTGATTTTTTTTTTTTTAAATTTCCTCACCACCAAGAAAAACCTCCCTTATTTTGAAATCCAAATGTTAGCACATTTAGTTTGTCTGAAGGCTGCTGATGGATTAAAGTCATTGACTTCATGAATTTCTTTCATCTTAACTTGCCAGGTACATAATTGGGAACATAACTTAATATTGTAGTGGCTGGTGAAATATATCCTCAACAATTCATCAGTCCCCCTGGCCTTTCCCTTCATATGAAGCTGGCTGCATTTGAATTCCAACCACATCTCTTAGCTAAGCGACTCTTCCATTATTGCTCCCGTTTCCAGCGGGTTAAAACCATGATAAATGCCTCTAGTGCTTACATACCTCTTCTGATTTTTTTTTTCCGTTTTTAAAGTACGTTAATATACTCATGTTTCTGTCGGACAGTCGAGCCTTATTCATGCTGCATTTCCCCTCTAGTCCGCCTTGATCCGCGTGCACTTTGGACGAGCCCAGCACGCACGCAGTGCTGTACATGCTCACTTCTTTCATCTACCTGGCCAAGCGGTTGACTCATGCACACAACCCATCATTTGTAGTTTCACTCCCGCCCGATAGGTAGTGCCAAGGTGCTGACGAACCAGGATTTTCACCAACGAAGAAATGGTGGACTTCTTCACAGTTTCTCTTCAAATGCAGTCCATTTCTGCTGTTTGACTTCCCAGTTTTCACTCCTTTTCCACGAAGATGTTGCTGCTGCTAGCGAGACACTACCTGCTGACTGACTGGAAAGCTCACGTGGGCGGGGTGCTTCTAAACTCCACGCAGATGACAGCCACGTCCATTGTTCATGTGTGCGCATGCGGAAAGTAATTGCTTCATATATTTTTCTTATTAAATTCATACAGAATCTCCTTGGCGTGGCGGTAAATTTTCTGGTGAAGTGGCCCGCCACCCAGAAATGTTACCAGAGGAAACCCTGGTTACCGTTAGTGGTTTTAGATTGTGGCCATTTATCTTTAGAGGATTGAAAATAACATTAAAGCCTCCTCCAATTAAAATAGAGGAGTCTGGGAGTTTTCTAAACAATATTTAAGCTTGTCCTCAATAAAGGAAAATAACAGAGTTTTCTGCTGCGTTATTGTAACCATACACATTAAAGACAATAAAGGAGATCTTGTTCCAGCTGATGACATGACAGAGAACGTGTATGCAGAAGGTCACCATTAAACCTGTTTTTTAATGTTAAACCACCTGCTGATGGCTCTGGATGCTGAGAGAACCACATGTCATTTCCCCTTTGAGTTTTCCAGAAGCTGACTTCTTGGGAAGTTGAGTGAGATTCCTGACAGAAACAGAGATCAGTGTTAAGTTGTTTGATGAAGAAAAATAAAGCTTTACATTTAAGAGTATTTCTTAACTCCCTGGCTCTCCATCCTGCTCTCTCCGAAGCTGCAGCGCGCAAAGGGCCTCCGTGACATCATCGCTGGGGAGAGTTGCCCGATGATCTGAAGAGGTGCTGTGAACCGCTGCACTATCCCAGGCTGTTGCGGTCTGGAGAGCCCGTGAGACTGCTGGGTCACGATCCTCGCCATGTGCTGACAGCACCGGCCCTTCGATCGTGCAGGCCTCCTGGTTCCTCGTCTTGCTTTTCCCACGGAGCATGATGGTCTGAGCCCCCAGCAGGAGAGAAGAGCTGGCAGTGTTGATCTTCGCGCCCCATGCTGCGAGCAGATCTAGTCCAATGATGCACGGGCCCTCGATGTCAGCCAGCCAGAACGGGTGGTTCATCTTCTGACTGGCCACTCCCACCCCAAGGATCCCCCCCACCACCCCAGCCTGGCATGCTCACCAGTGGTTGTAAGGATGCAGCGCCTGATGGGTTCCCACCCTTGCAGTCCATCTGTACCAGGCAGCACCTGGGTTTGGACCAGGGAGATGGTGGAACCGAGTGTCAATCAGGGCCTGGATTGGTGTGTTGTCCAGGCTGCACTGTAGATACAGCCCTGGTGATTGTCCATGTCAGCCAAGCCGTCCATTGCGGGAAATGTCTGTGGGAGGTGGCAGGTGTCTGTCTGTGCCACCTCACTCTAGGGCTAAAGTCGGTGAGGAGGCTGGTTGTCGTGGGGTGGGTGCAGGGCAGTAGTGTGCGATATGTCCTGGTCCTCCGCAGTGAAAACATTCCTCCTCATGCTGTCATCGTTGTACTCTCGCCAACCGCGCAGCTGTGATCCGACGTAATTCTCATTCCTGATCTTCCTTGCCCTCAGCTGTGGCCTGAAAAGCTCTCTGCCTCGGTGATGACACGTCAGCTGCATAATCCATCATCAGCTCCACCCACTCCGCTTCTGCCACGGCCATCTCCCAGCTGCTCGCTGCGTGAATCTGGATGTGTTCCTGGAGCCGGGCTGGGCAGAGCTCATTCGTGAAGTTCTGTAGAACGACCTTCTCCACCACCTCCAGCTTGAAATCCAGGTAGCCATGCTGTGTCAGCAGCCGTACGTCCGCTGCATAGGCTCCAAGGCTCTCCCAGTTGTCCTGCCGGCAGCTGGCTAGCTGTTCCCGGGCATGATTGGCATGGGTCGCTCTCCCAAACCGCTTACCCAGTGCTCCTTGTAGCACTGACCAGCTGTGGCGTTCCTCAGGCTGTAGATCAGACAGCGTGCAGAGAGCTCCGCCTTCCAGAGCCAGTGCGCACAGCTGTCTCTTCAGGTGTCCAGCCATTCAACTCAGTGGCCAGATCAACCTGGACCAGGTAATCATCCAGCTGGGTCTTCCCACCAAAGCGAGGGAGTTTGACCTGTTGACGGAGTGGTGGGGCGGTCGCCTCTTGGTCTATCGCTGCCCCTGGTCGCAGTGGAATCGCTGGCCCGTCCTGCCCTGAAAAGGGTGGGAAGTGGGGTAGATTTGCTCTGTTCACCCCGCTCTACCTTGAGAAAGGCAGAAGATGGGGTATGCTGGCCCCGTCTGGTCTGCTGCCCCATTCGTCATGTCGAGCATCTCTGGGGTTCGGTGTGTCTGCTCCATAGTTCATCTCCGTCTCCATCTGGATGATGAGCTGCTCAAGCCGCTTCATCCTGATTCTCCACTCCATCCTAATTCTTGCTTCCAGCTCTCCGTTATCCCACTCCTGACACCAGTGTGACATTTCATGGGATTCACACAAATAATGAGAGATGATCGTGATGCAACAGGCTTTATTCTTCACTGCTCACTACAAAGAACGGAGGGGAGGTCATTCACACAGACCCTCATCTCACTCATGATGACACAGACACATGATCTATCACATACAGGGAAGCAACACTATCACAACCGGTGTTATTACTCAGTTATGATGGCACAGCAATAACAGAACACATGGATAATAACAATTGCTGGAATCATCCATCGTGCAAAGCATGCCAGAAGAACTCACCGCCTCCTTAGCACAGCCCCAGCGTTACAGTATCAAACAATTCCAAGACTGGCTGATCTTTCTGTGCCAAAGTCTTTAAGGAAAGAATGCAGTTTTTCATTTCATTTTTAAACCCAGCTAAGGATGATAATGTGTTCTTCCATTTATTGACATGAATATGGTCTTTACCCAAAATGACAATAATGTTTATTATCTTCTTATTTGGAATGTTGTCCAAGTACAAAAACGATCTGAGACACCTCAAGAGTATTGATGCCAAGATTAATCCATCTAAAAACATCGTTCCAAAACTGAGCAGATATTCATAGTTTTAAGATGACGTCACCACGGCTGCCAGTCACTATATGAGCGGCCATATTGGGAATGAAGCTGCAGGGAGAATTTTGTTTCATTAAAGCCAAAAAATGATATAGACATAATGCACTACTGTGAAATAATTGGTTGTACAAACACTGGTGGGAAGGAGAAAGTGTTTTTTTTAATTGATTACCTGCAATTATTTTGAACCAAAGTGAGTCAACTCGGGAACTATCAGACAAACGGAGAAGAATTTGGCTCCGTAGAGCTGACGTGGCGCCTTCCTTGTATTCCGACTTGCGGGTGCTCTGACCATTTTGTATAAGGTTGGTAGAAATAATTGACCAATAATATTGTTGAAGAGTCTATGATGCTCTGTGGACATTTTTACAGATTCATGAGCTCCCTGTTTTGATCAGCTGCCAGCAGCACACACAGAGCTAAACAAACGTACCTGTTTCTCTAACAGGACCTATCGGGGATCCAAGCCAACTTAGGTGTCACACTTTCAAGCTACAGGATAATATGAAGATCCAGATCACTATTTAGCCCTCCTTGCCAAGTTCTTACCTTTGACTGCAGTCTGTAAAATCAGCTGTGTCCACACAAGTGAAACAGAACATGTCTCCTTCTGCTCAGCTATGCAGATGCTTCTAATCATTCCAGCTGATTAGACCTACAGACCACACTTGGATCCTGCTCACCTCCTGTTTCCTTTCCAATGAAAGAAGGCTCCAAAGAGGAGAAAAACAACCCAACTTTATCCTTGAGGCTACTACCAGGAAATCAGCAAAGCTGGGATACTCTATGCTGGAACAAGCTAGCTGCTAAAGCTAACCTTAGCTGGAGTTGAGGCTTTTCCAGAACGATGCTGAGATCCAGACTTCACCAACATTCAAGAGTGTCACTCGCTTGGGAAGTGATGGGTAAAGTGATCAATATAATCATATATTGTGGAGAGCGTGAAAAGATGAGCTGAGTTTATTTCTCAAATCAGATTTATTCACTTGTCTCCAACATCCTCCAAACAGAAAAAAGAGACACATCCTCCCCACATCTGTCCTTTTTATACCCTGGACATCAAAGTACAGAGTCACATTGTCTTAAATCCCAAGACACAATACATCATCCTCCAGGTCTTCTCCCGTCCACCTAAAACCACTGGTGGTCCAGGAAATCCCTCAAGGTCATCTCTAAAGATCACATTTCGCACCCTCCTGTTATCCCCAGGAGACCCAGACCTATTGTTCATTCTGAGACGTGAAGCAAGAGTAATATACATATGCAGCTATGCAACTCACATATGTGTCCCCACATGACCCCCCCCCCCCAAACGTCTAAGATGAAACAATACAACACAGTCTGCATATCATGATAAAATCACAAACATCAGTCCACGTGCTGTTTGGGCTTTAACCTTCTTCCGAACTTGCTGTAAGCGGGCTTTACCACTCCCGCGGTGCCCTCCTGCTGTGGAGCTGCTATCTGCGGATGAGAACTGTTAGTCAATCCCTGTGGGAGCTCTGGGGAACGCTCCCTAGGAGGTCTGCCGCGTCGAGGAGCCCTCGCCAACTGCACAGCTTCGTCCGCCATCACAAAAGCGGGTTTGAGCCTGTCTATGCCAATTATTGCATATGCTCCCTCCGTACAGAGGGAGCTGAGGAGAAAGATCAGAGAAGGCAAGGAAAGCTTCAGGAAGAAGATGGAGGACAAGCTGCAACAGAGCGACATCAGCGGGGTCTGGAGAAACCTCAAAACCATCTCGGGGCTCCAGAATACCTCCCCCCAGGCCACGGGGGGCAGGGAGTGGGCGAACAACCGGAATCTGTTTTTCAATAGATTTGACCACCCGCCCTCCCCCCCTGTCTGCACAACACCACTGCTGCCTCTAAGAAATCAAGTCCTGCTGCCCACTTCCCACTCCACCGACACCCCCCCACTCCCAACACACAGCCCCCCATCCTGACCCTGACCAAGACCCAGGTGAGGACGGAGCTGAGGAAGATCAAGGCGAGGAAGGCGTCGGGACCGGACGGCATCAGCGCAAAGCTCCTCAAGTCCTGTGCAGACCAGCTGTGTGGATTGTGACGTATATCTTCAACATGAGCCTGAAACTGGGGAGGGTACCACAGCTGTGGAAAACATCTTGTGTGGTACCTGTACCAAAAACTTCCCACCCCAAAGACCTGAACAGCTACAGACCGGTGGCCTTGACGTCCCACTTGATGAAGACCCTGGAGAGACTGCTCCTTGCTCATCTCCGCCCCCTGGTGGAACCAGCGATGGATCCACTCCAGTTCACCTACCAGCATGGCATTGGGGTGGAGGATGCGGTGATCTTCCTCCTTCACCGTTCTCTGTCCCACCTGGAGAAGCCCGGGAATATGGTGAGGATCATGTTCTTTGACTTCTCCAGTGCTTTCAACACCATCCAACCGATGATCCTGAAGGACAAGCTGCTGCGCGCAGGGGTGGACCAGCACCTGTCATCATGGATCCTGGACTACCTCATGAACCGGCCTCAGTTTGTGAGAACCTGGGACTGTGTTTCCGACACGATCATCAGTAGCACGGGGACCCCCCAGGGAACGGTGCTGGCTCCCTTCCTGTTCACTCTTTATACTGCGGACTTCTCACACAACACAACACATTGCCATCTACAGAAGTTCTCTGATGACTCTGCGATCGTTGGTCTCATCTCCAACGGAGATGAAGCTGAGTACAGAGGGCTTATCCAGGACTTTGTGGACTGGTGCCATCGGAACTGCCTCCAGATCAACGCGAGGAAAACTAAGGAGCTGGTGGTGGACTGCCGCAGGCATGGGCAGCCCCTCAGAGCACCAGTAAATATACAGGGAACAGACATCGAGATGGTGACATCCTATAAGTACCTGGGTATTCATCTGAACAATAAACTAGACTGGTCACACAATACTGACGCACTCTACAAGAAGGGACAGCGCAGGCTGTTCCTGCTGAGGAGACTCAGGTCTTTTGGTTGTACAAGGGGCGCTGCTGAAGTCATTCTATGACACGGTGGTGGCATCAGCCATTACTTTTGGAGTGGTCTGCTGGGGCAGTGGCATTACTGCAGCCGATAGGAAGAGACTGAACAAACTGATTAAGAAAGCTAGCTCTGTCCTGGGGCAGCGCCTTGATCCGATGGAGGAGATAGGAGAGAGAAGGACGGTGGCTAAACTGTCATCTCTGCTGGAGTCCGAGTTCCACCCTATGCAGGACATACTGGATGCACTGAGGAGCTCATTTAGCAGCAGACTACATCATCCCAGGTGCACAACCGAGAGGTTTCGTAGGTCCTTCCTACCAACGGCTGTCAGACTGTACAACCTAAGCAGGGCTGCTCGCAGAGATAGCAAAAAGACGTAACAAACTAATAGTTTTTTTTTTTGAATGCAAAAGATGCAATAGACTTACACAATGGTCTTCTCCGGCATACAACTAGGAACATACCGGTCGCTATGGAGGGTGAGAATATGTATGGGCACATAATCATACCATGTAGGATAACTAAGTAGACGGTTATGCTGTTTCATCCCACCTAGCAACAATGCTCTGCACTGTGTGTGTTTATATATTTACATATTTATTCCATCTAGCTACAATGCTCAGCACTGGGTGTGTTTATATTTATATATCTATATATTTATTCCATCTAGCTACAATGCTCCGCACTGTGTTTTTATATATCTACATATTATTCCATCTAGCTACATTGCTCCGCACTGTGTGTGTTTATATACTTGCATATTTATTCCACCTAGCTGCAATGCTCCGTGCTGTGGGTGTTTATATATTTACATATTTATTCCATCTAGCTACAATGCTCTGCACTGTGTGTTCATATATTCATATATTTATTCCATCCAGCTACAGTGCTCTGCACTGTGTGTCTGTGTGTGTGTGTGTATATATATATTTTATAGTAATATGTACATATGTATATTAGCTGCTCTTGCTTGCTTGTTTTTTTTTCTTGCCTTCTGATTGTTGCTCTGAGTGTTGCTATCCCTGTGCTGTTGCAATCCTGGAATTTCCCCGTTGTGGGACTAATAAAGGCTTATCTTATCTTATCTTATCTTATCTTATTTCCTTTCTGCCCCCAAATCTATCAAGAAGTGCTTATCACCTGTTTCCAGCACTCTAAATGGGCCATCATAAGGCGAGCGCAAGGTTGGGCGATGCGCATTGTGTCTGACAAAAACAAACTCCGCATTTTTTAAAGCCTTAGACACAAAAACGTGCGGAAAACTGTGATGAACGGGGCCAGGAAGCGTGCTCGCTCCCGTGTTGCTCAGTAACCGCTGAGCAGGGGCGCACTCTGGCGCAGGATTATCTGGGAGAAACTCCCCGGGCAGCCGGAGTGGCTGCACCAAAACTAATTCAGCTGGGGAGGCTCTTAAACCCTCTTTAGGTGCAGAACGCAACCCCAATAAAACCCATGGTAGTCTGTCCACCCAATTTACATCCGTAAGCAACACTCTGGGGGCTGCTTTCAATGACCTATGGAAACGTTCGCATAAACCATTAGCCTGTGGGTTGTACGCGGTAGTGCAGTGGATCGTTACCCCCAGGCTGCGGGCCATCGCTGACCAAAGCTCGGAGGAAACAAATTGAGGACCCTGTCGGACGTAATATCCGACGGAACTCCCAAAATGCGCTACCCAAGCCGTTATAAAATGCACGCGCCCACCTCTTCGGCTGTGGTTGATGCCAGTGGGACCACTTCGGGCCAACGCGTGGTGCGGTCCACCATTGTCAAAAGGTTGTGTGCACCCTTGCAACTACGGGAGGGGGCTACGAGGTCGACATGCACATGATCGAACCTTTAGCCGGGATGTGAAACGGCTCCACGGGGGCTTTAGTGTGTCTGTGTATTTTGGCTCGCTGGCAAGCCCATGCAGGCTGTCGCCCACTCCTTAACGTGCTTGCGCAGGCTCGGCCATACAAATTTTTCTCCTACCATTTTGACGACGCGCGCACCCCCGGGTGTGCCCAGAGAATGAATCGAGTCAAAAAATGCGGCGGCGCCACGCGGCTGGCACCCACGGGAGTAGTGTCCCGTGGAGACATGCAGATTAAAGGGGTGCGAACACCCTTGCAGCACTCTGCTCTCCAGCCTTAACCCTGTTGGTCCAGGACTGAGACGCGCGGGCACACGATCTGCGGCCATGGCTGGCATATCTATCCCCACGCGGGACTGGGGCCCGCGCGCACCTCCGCGCCACTAGCCTGCTCCGTGGCCATTGGCTGCTTAATCTACCCCTACGCGGACCTGGAGTAGATATGGCGCACGAGAGACAATCTGCCACTACATTTTAGTTTACCCGCTACGTGTTGAATATCGGTAGTAAACTCGGAGATTGCAGCCAGCTGCCTCTGCTGCCAACCTGACCACGGCTCTGAAACCTTGGCATCGCAAAAGTCAGCGGCTTGTGGTCGACGAACGCAGTGAAACGGCGTCCTTCCAGCCAGAACTGGAAGTGGGCGAATGGCCAAGTGGAGCGCTAACAACTCCCTGTCGAACGCTCTGTATTTTCGCTCGGTATCGTGCAAAGTCCTGCTGAAAAAAGCGAGCGGCTGCCAAGCCCCGGCAACCCGCTGTTCCACAACCGCCCCTATGGCCACATCTGACGCGTCAGTAGTAAGAGCTCTGCGGGCCATTGGGTCCGGGTGTGCTAACAACACAACGTTTGCCAAGGCGGTTTTAACCTCCGAGAATGCGCACTCTCACTCCGGAGACCATTCGATTTTATTTGTGGGTTTTTGTTTTTTAAGCGCAGCATACAGTGGTTGCATGAGCTGCGCTGCGCGGGGGAGGAAATGGTTATAAAAATTCACCATTCCCAAAAACTCCTGTAATGCTTTGACCGTTTATGGCTGGGGAAAATTTGTTACTGCGCGCACTTTGTCCGGCAGCGGAACCACTCCTTCTGGAGAGATGCGGTGCCCCCAAAAATCAATCTGCGTCACCCCGAACTGACACTTCGCTGGGTTGATTATTAACCCGTGCTCTCCCAACTTCCTGAAAACTGCCGTGAGGTGGTTTTCGTGTTCCTCTTCGGACGCGCTGGCTACCAAAATGTCATCCAGGTAGACGAACACAAAGGGGAGATCGCGCAACACCGCATCCATCATGCGTTGGAACGTCTGCGCGGCGCCTTTAAGCCCGAACGGCATGCGCAAAAACTCGAAAAGGCCAAACGGAGTTATTACCGCTGTTTTGGGTATGTCCTCAGCGCGTACTGGGACTTGATGGTACCCGCGGACCAAGTCTATTTTAGAAAAAATGCGCGCCCCTGCCAGATAAACGGAAAAATCTTGGATATGAGGGATTGGGTAGCGGTCGTGCGCTGTAGGGTTGTTCAACCTGCAGAAATCACCGCAAGGTCGCCACGAGCCATCAGCTTTAGGGACCATGTGAAGCGGGGAAGCCCATGGCTGTTTGAACGCCGAATGATGCCCAACTTTTCAAGGTTGACGAACTCCTCGCGCGCTCTGGTCAGTTTAGCTGCATCCAAGCGCCGAGCTTTTGCAAAAACGGGGGGACCGGCGGTAGTAATAAAATGTTCCACTCCGTGTTTAGCGACGGCTGCTGAAAATGTGGGAACCGTGAGCGCTGGAAACTGAGTGAGGAGTGTGTGGAGCTTACCGCTTGCCGTAGCAACGTTGGCTTGTGCTGTGGGCGGGGTCACTCGAGCTGCACAGGGAATAGAGTAAAAAGAGAGTGCATTAACCAAGCGTCTATTGGGAAGATCAACCAACAACCCATGTGAGCACAGAAAATCAGCCCCTAACATGTTGAAGCTCACCGCAGCTATAATAAAAGTCCGCTCAAATGTATGGCCTTGCAGGGACAGAAGCAGAGTCCTCTCACCGAAGGTCTTAATGCTCGAGCCGTTCGCCGCCGATGCTCCGTGACTCCCGGGGCCTGCCAGCCGGTCAGCATAGGTTGGCGTGATGAAACTCACTTGGGAGCCTGTGTCCACGAGGAATTGCCTCCCCGAACGCGCATCCGTCAAGTAGAGCAGCTTGTTCTGTTCGCCGAGGGCCGCGGCTGCTACCGACCTTCGGCTCTGGCATTTCCCGAGCTCTTGAACTGACACGGTGGTATACACTTGCGTGCCCTCTCTGCAAAGCGGCGATGGTAGAAACAGAGGTCATCTCCTCCGCGATATTTGGCCTTCACCGCCGCCGTTGCCGGTGTGTCTGCTGCCGCCGCCTCTGGCCCCCTGCCATCTCCTGCCATCGCGTCGAGTCCTGTTGCTGCTGCGGTGGCCGCGCGCTGTTTGCTGGCGTTGAGAATCCGCTGTGCCTCCTGGGCCAGCGCGCGGAAGTCCCGCTGGGCCAACAACGGTGAACCGGCCAGGGTCGCTCTCGTGGTCGACGGTAGGGTTCTCAGGAAAATGTGGGTGAAGAGAAGGTCGTCGCCATCTGAGCCCCTCAGCCTCAGCATGTCTTCCATCAGGTCGACGGGAGTGCTGTCTCCCAAGTCGTTCAGGGCCAGGAGTCTCTCTGCTCTCTCCTGGGCTGAGGGAGTGAAGCGCTGGATGAGTGCTGCCTTCAAACCACCGTATTTGTCTTCGGCCGGTGGGTGCTGCACCAGGCTCTGCACATGTCGAGCCGTGCGGTTGACGAGCTTGGCAATAACGTGGTAGAATTTCGTGTCATCTGCCGTTATTCCCCAGAGAGCGAACTGTGCTTCGGCCAAGAGGAACCAGGAGCACGGGTTATCCTGCCAGAAATCTGGTAGCTTGACTGAGACTGCGTTCGCCTGGCTGGTTCCTGGCGAGTCCGACTTGGGGGAATTTCTTTCGCCCATGATACATCTTAAGGTCACCAGTGTGGAGAGCGTGAAAAGATGAGGCTGAGTTTATTCCTCAAATCAGATTTATTCACTTGTCTCCAGCATCCTCCAAACAGAAAAAAGAGACACATCCTCCCACATCTGTACTTTTTATACCCCGGACATCAAAGTACAGAATCACATTGTCTTTAAATCCCAAGACACAATACATCATCCTCCAGGTCTTCTCCCCTCCACCTAAAACCACTGGTGGTCAGGAAATCCCTCAAGGTCATCTCTAAAGATCACATTTCGCACCCTCCTGTTATCCCCAGGAGACCCAGACCTATTGTTCATTCTGAGACGTGAAGCAAGAGTAATATACATATGCAGCCTATGCAACTCACATATGTGTCCCACAATATAACAGTTGTCTGTGTGACTCAAAATATGTGTGCTCTGCTTATGCTTAGGTAATATTGTAGAGAGGTGTAGAGACTGGGTGAATCATCTCAGACTGGATGCAGAGGGTAAACAGAGGAGAACAATAGCTAGGGAGATCATGGTGAGATAGCAGGAAGAACGAGTTGGGGTGAGAAAGGATGAATGTATTGTGATGTGAAATGTTATGCAAATGTGAGATAAGCGGTTGGTATAAAAGGAGAACCCATGGTGTATTGAGACATGCTTTTCCTGTGTATGGCTGATGAGAGAGTGATTAAAGTCGTCTGCCACATGAATCAGTCTCGTTATTTACATTCTCCACACTGGTGACCCCTTGACAAATTATGGAACACGAGGCAAGAACCCCGGAGTCGGCCCGAACGGGAAGCCCCAGCAACGAGTGTGCTGTTTCGGTGAAACTACCGGATTTTTGGCTGCACAACCCACGCTCTTGGTTCCACCACACCGAGGCTCAGTTCGCCCTCCAGGGAATAACAGCAGACGACACCAGATATTACTATGTGGTCGCAGCGTCTCAGCACGCTCGCACGTCTCAGCAGGTAGCGAGCCTGCTCGAACAGCCTCCAGCCCACAACAAATATGGGGCTCTCAAGGCTGCGCTGACCCAGCGCTACACGCTCTCGGACTGTATGAGAGCAGAGAGGCTCCTGAGGCGCTCCGAGTTAGAAGATGGTTCGGTGGTCGAACTGATGGAGAAGATGTTGGCGTTAATGGGCACGGGCGACGGGCATTTTCTGTTTGCCCACCTTTTCCTCTGGAACCTCCCAACAGAGGCGAGAGCGGTTCTTGCCAATTCGCTGTTGCTGGCCACGCGTGACTACCGTGCGCTAGCCCAGGAGGCAGATCGAATCATCCTCACCACCAGAGCCCTCATAGTGAACGCAGCAGCGTTGGGACCCAGCGAGACAACCAGCGGAGGTGAGGAGCCACCGACGGTAGTGGCAGTGGGGGCCAGGGAGCTCCAGAGAGACACGCTCTGCTTCTACCACTGCCGCTTCGGAGAGAACGCACGCAGATGTGCGCCACCGTGCCAATTCAAGCCCTCAGGAAAATGCCAAGGCCGGCAGTCGGTACCAGCTGCGACCGCCGGTGAAGAGAACAAGCTGCTCTACGTGACGGACTCGCGCTCCGGGAGGCGCTTCCTTGTAGACACCGGAGCCCAGAAGAGCCTCATCCTGCCGTCCTACGCCGACCGGCTGGCAGGACCTAGCGGCCCCGGGATGGTAGCAGTAAACGGCTCAGACATTAAGACTTTTGGTGAGAGAACACTGACTTTATCCCTACACGGCCTTATGTATGAGTGGACTTTTGTTATAGTGGCACTGAAGTTCCCAATCCTGGGAGCTGATTTTCTGTGTGCACATGGGTTACTAGTTGATGTGGCTAACAGGCACCTGGTTAATGCACTGTCTTTTGATTCTCTCCCCTGTACAGCTCGAGGGGCCGGGCCAATAACACAAGCCAGCGTCACAGCTCCAGGCGGTAAGTTCCACACACTGCTCACTCAGTTTCCAGCACTCACGGTCCCGACGTTTTTGGCGGCCATCGCTAAACACAGGGTGGAACACTTTATCACCACCACCGAGCCGTCCGTTTTCGCACGGCCTCGGCGCTTGGACGCAGCTAAACTGGCCATAGCGCGCAAGGAGTTTGCCAACCTGGAAAGGTTGGGCATCATCAGGCAATCGAACAGCCCATGGGCATCCCCGCTACACATGGTCCCTCAGGCCGAGGGATCGTGGCGACCGAGCAGGGATTTCCGCTGATTGAATAACGCCACAGCGCATGACTGCTGTGGCGGTCATATTCAGGATATTTCCGTTCACCTCGCCGGAGCAAGCATTTTTTCTAAAATAGACCTAGTCCGCGGTTACCACCAGGTCCCAGTGCGTGCGGAGGACATACCCAAAACAGTGGTAATAACTCCGTTTGGCTTGTTTGAGTTTTTACGCATGCCCTTCGGATTAAAAGGAGCAGCACAGACATTCCAACGCATGATGGATGCGGTGTTGCGCGATCTCCCGTTTGTGTTCGTCTACCTGGATGATATCACCATCTCACGATGGTTTTCCGGAGGTTGGAGGAGCACGGGTTAATAATTAACCCAGCGAAATGCCAGTTTGGCGCAACGGAGATTGATTTTTTGGGGCACCGCGTCTCACCAGAGGGAGCGATATCCTTGCCCGACAAAGTGCGCGCCGTGGCGAACTTTCCCGTGCCTCAGACGTTCAGGCCGCTGCAAGAGTTTTTGGGGATGGTTAACTTTTATAACCGGTTCCTCCCCTGCGCATCTCAACTCATGCAGTCGTTGTACGCCGCGCTCAAGAGACGGAAACCCGCGGATAGAGTCGAATGGACTCCGGAGCGAGAGCAGGCGTTCTCTGAGGTTAAAACAGCCCTGGCAAATGCCTCACTGTTGGCGCACCCAGACCCGGCGGCCCGGATAGCGCTCACTACCGACACCTCGGACGTGGCCATAGGCGCCGTCGTGGAACAATGTGTCGCCGGTTCTTGGCAGCCGCTCGCTTTTTTCAGCAGGGCTTTGCGCAACAGTGAGCATAAATACAACGCGTTCGACAGAGAGTTGCTGGTTCTCCACCTGGCCATACGCCACTTCCAGTTCTGGCTGGAAGGGCACAGCTTCAACCGCGTTTGTGGACTACAAGCAGCTAACGTTCGTGATGGCCAAGGGTTTGGAACCATGGTTGGGCCGGCAACAGAGACAGCTGGCCGCGATCTTGGAGTTTACGACCAATATTCAGCATGTGTTGGGTAAACTGAATGTGGTGGCGGACTGCCTCTCACGCGTAGCAGTGGCCCCAGTCTGCGTGATGACTGGCGCCTAGCGGCTGCCCCGGCTTTGGATGCGCTCTGCAGAGCGTGCCCAAATGCCAAGTCACGTTTTGTTACCTTGTATTCATACATGTGTAATGACAATAAAGTTGAATCTCATCTCATCTCATCTCATTATACAGCCATGGCCACAGAGCAGATTAGTGATACGGACGTGTGCGCGCTCCAGTCTGGACCAACAGGGTTAAGGCTGGAGAGCAGAGTACTGCAAGATGGCAAGCCCCCCCTAATCTGCGAAGTCTCCATGGGACGCCCGCGCCCGGTGGTCCCAGTTGCGTGGCGCCGCCGCGTGTTTGAGTCAGTTCACACTCTGGCACACCCAGGAGTGCGCGCATCAGTCAAAATGGTGGGAGCGAAGTTCGTGTGGCCAGGCCTGCACAACAAATGAAAGAGTGGGCTGCAGTCTGCGTAGCGTGCCAACGAGCCAAACTACACAGACACACAAAGGCTCCTTCGGAACCGTTTCGTATACCGGCTAAGAGGTTCTATCATGTTCACGTGGACCTCGTGGGCCCCCTCCCCCCATGGCAAGGGTGCACGCACCTTCTGACAGTGGTGGACCGCACCACACCCTGGCCAGAAGCAGTCCCGCTGGCGGCAACCACGTCCGCGGACGTGGCGCGCGCTTTTTTGACGACATGGGTGGCACGTTTTGGAATCCCGTCGGACATCACGTCCGATAAGGGCCCTCAGTTTGTTTCCGACCTCTGGTCCACGATGGCCCGCAGCCTGGGTGTTGCAATTCATCGCACAACTGCGTACAACCCACAGGCCAATGGGTTATGCAAGCGTTTTCATAGGTCACTGAAAGCAGCGCTCAGGGCTTCGCTGATGGATGCAAATTGGGTAGACCGGTTGCCGTGGGCTTTATTGGAGTTGCGTTCCGCACCAAAAGAGGATTTGGAGGCTTCTCCGGCGGAGCTTGTTTTTTCTCAGCCACTGCGGCTGCCCGGGGAATTTTTGCCAGATAATCCCGCGCTGGACAGCTGCCCATCTCAGCATTTGCAGCATAGTGCAGACACAGGCACGCTGCCGGGCCCAGCCCACCACTGTTTTCCATGTGCTTTTGTGCCAAAAACTTTGAAGAACACAGCATTCGTGTTTGTCAGGCACGATGCCCACTGCCCTCCATTGCGCCCACCCTACGATGGCCCGTTCAGAGTGCTGGAAACAGGGGACAAACGTTTTTTGTTAGACTTAGGGGGTCGTCGGGAGAAAATATGCATAGACAGACTTAAGCCCGCCTTTGTAGTGGCGGACGAGCAAGTGCTGTTGGCTCGGGCCCCTCGGCGTGGAAGACCCCCACTGAGAACTCCCCAGGTAAACGATTCATCAGAGCAGCCACACGAGCAAGTCGAAGTTTCCTCCCCCCTCGTCATGGCCCACCCGCAGACACACACCCCCAGGAGCCCCCCGCCAGCACAGCAGCGCCGCGGAGGCGGTAAACCCCCGTTACAGCAGATATGGGAGGAGACTGAAGACAAACGGACGTGAGGACTGAAACTCTGTCTGAGATTCTGGGGGGGGGGGGGGGTGTTGTAGAGAGGTGTAGAGACTGGGTGAATCATCTCAGACTGGATGTGGAGGGTAAACAGAGGAGAACAATAGCTAGGGAGATCATGGTGAGATAGCAGGAAGAACAAGTTGGGGTGAGAAAGGATGAATGTATTGTGATGTGAAATGTTATGCAAATGTGAGATAAGCGGTTGGTATAAAAGGAGAACCCATGGTGTATTGAGACATGCTTTTCCTGTGTATGACTGATGAGAGAGTGATTAAAGTCGTCTGCCACATGAATCAGTCTCGTTATTTACACTCTCCACAATATAACCAGTATACCACAATGAAAATATATTGCCAACTGTGTGGCTCATTATCTGCAAAAAGGGAGTGAAGCTCTGTCCCAGCACAGAGAATAACAACATCTTGTGATGGATGGGAGGAAAGAGAGAACCGGCTATGTTAAGGAGTGACCGAAACTCAGCCACTTTGACCTAGGATGAGGAACGACCTTCAGTTGTTACACCCTGTGTGAGGAACGGACTGCTTACTCCTATGGACCGCTGCAGCTGCCTTCGCTGATAATGCATGCTTGAACTCACATAAATATGACTGGGTCAGGGAGAGCAGAATCAGTCAGACTTCACACCCTGACAATACTTGTTGTTTGTTAGGGACAGAATTGTGACCCAGAGCTCTGTAATTCTATATTCAACCTGCTTAAAATAAATACAGATCTTCCAAGATTTACTCTCTCCCAAGTGCCTTTATCAACGAATCCGGGAGGAATGCTTACACACACATAGACAATGAGTAAGAGGGACAAAAGCATTCCAACAATTTTGAAGGCTCGTCCGGCCATGAAGGGCGGAGAGGTCAAGGTCCATACGATTGGAGTAGACAGCGGACCCATAACGACGACTGACAACACGCATGGCCGGCCTGAAAAAGAGGTAAGCAGACCCCTGTTATATCAAAGTTCTGCTATTGGCTATAACCAAAGTCTGTGTTGTCAAGCAGTTTGTGTGTGTGTCCTCGATCAAAGCAGTTGAATATAGTAGATGTTTTTGCTGATTGCTTGCTTAAAAGACTGTTAGACCGGGAGGGTGAAAGAACCCCTGGCTCGAGTAAAAGTGCTGTACTCGGCCTAACTGACAGATCATAGTCTGACTGATTAGGCTGTGATAGTTAGGGACAGGAATGGCAAAAGACCGGGGAGGTGAAAGGCCCCCTGGCTCGGATGATATAGCTGCATATATATAGAGACCATTCGACCCGACTACAGGTTCACTGACTGACTTAATTGGTCTGTGACTTGTGAGGACAGGAGGCTTGGTTGGAGGCCATCAGCCTTGACGGAGGCTGTAAATTCTGGGTCGAGGTTGCACCCTGGGGAGTAGTGTCTTCAAAAGCCGCGCTGGGTTGGATTCCTTCAATTCTGACGAGAAGAGAAAATTCTGGGTTAGAGGCCCGGAGGAGTAGCACCCTCCGAGTCACTTTTGGCACAGGTTGGAGGCCTTTGATTAAGATGTTAATCATAAAATCTGGGTGAGAGGCCCTAAGAAGTAGTGCACCTTAAAATACTATAATCAGTGCTGCAATTGCTATTGGTGTTATATTTGTAAGGCTGTAAGTTTGGAATCAATACTGTGGTTGATTAAACACACACACACACACACACACACACACACACACACACACACACACACAGGAAGGCAGACAGTCTGGTGAGATGGAAAGGGAGGGCGAGCGACAGGCTTGCTCTGCTGAAAAAAAAAGGAGGAAAGGAGAGGACAGAGTCTGTGGAATGTGAAGGGAGGGGGAGAAGCGAGCGGAGCAGGAAGCTGCTGGCTTTCTTCAGAGAAAGGAAGGCGAGCAGCAGGTTGGTTTAACTAAAGAAAATATGAAAAAACGGTGGGATTGGGTAGTGACCCAAATGATTAGCGGTATAAAACCAAAAGACAGAAAAGATGTTAAGAAGGAGAGCGAGAAATTGTATCAAAATTTAGATAGATAGATAGATAGATAGATAGATAGATAGATAGATAGATAGATAGATAGATAGATAGATAGATAGATAGATAGATAGATAGATAGATAGTTTATTTTGAACACAAATATATAACAAAAAACAAGCAAATGGCAAATGCAATAAAGTTACAGTATACACTGTTCAAAAGGGAGAAGGAAGAAGTGAACACTTATTAATTCCAACTCCTCTTTTCCATAGATACACCCATGTGAATTTTATACAAATTACCACCTTTAAGACCCCAAGTAAACAATTTACTGTATTTTTTACAAATCAACATTAACACCCATCCGTTCTAACATACAATGAAGTCCATACATCCAAAAGCCAGTCTCAAACAACACAGATATACACAGTTCTGTCCCACCCACCATTCCATAGTGTCCCATAATGACCCAGAGTGAACATAATGAATCGTACATATAAATACTACCCTTCTAACATATATCCTTTCAGCAAATGGTGCTTATACCTCTTTTTGAATTGATTTCTGTTTGTACATAGTTTCAGTTCCGGCTCCAGACTGTTCCACAAATCCACCCCACAGACAGATATGCACATACTTTTCTTGGTTGTACGTATCTTGGGTTTTGTAAAGTTTAAGTCTCCTCTCAAATTATGATCATTGTCTCTTTTTTAAATATTATTTGTATATTAGTTGGGAGTTGATTGTTAATTGCCCTGTACATTACTTGTGCTTTCTTAAATTTAACTAAATCGATGAACTTTATGACATGTGACTTTAAGAACAACGAATTGGTATGGTCTCTATATCCTGCATTGTTTATTATCCTTATAGCTCTTTTTTGTGATGTGCATATTGCCTGTAGGTTGGTCTTGTAGGTGTTTCCCCCAGACTTCTACACAGTAGTTAAGATAAGGTAAAAACAGTGAATTGTACAATAAGACCAATGATTTATAGTCCAAGATGTGTCTTGTCTTCCCCAGTATGCCTATACATTTTGCTAATTTAGCCCGGATGTGACTGATGTGAGGTTTCCAGCAGATTTTATTGTCTAGCGTCACCCCCAGAAACTTATTTTCCTGTACTGTTTCTATTCTGGTATCATCTATCGTTACCATTATTTCATGATTTAACAAAATTTAACAGAAGAAGGCATTTTAAACCCAGACAAGGAGGACAGTTTGACTGAGATGTTAATGGATTTGGAGCAAAAGAAGTTGAAAGGAATTGACGCTATGAGAGATGTGACAGTGACAGGATTTGTGGTAAGAAGGAAACAAAAAGAGAAAATTGAAGAAAGAGAAAAAGAGCGAAGGCTCATTCACAGTCTGGTTACATTTCAGTGTTATACTTTCAGTATAACACTGAGTCATGTCACCTGCAAAAATTCTCTGATGACTCAGCTGTTGTGGGGTGTATAAGAGGAGGAGAGGAGGGGGAGTACAGGGCACTGGTAGACAGATTTGTGGAGTGGACATTGCAGAATCACCTGAGGTTGAATGTCAGCAAGACCAGGGAGATGGTGATTGACTTCAGGAAGAGGAAGGCTCCTTCTCAGCCACTGCAGATTAGGGGGGAGGATGTGGGAGTGGTTGAAGACTACAAATATCTGGGTGTCAGGATCAGTAGTGGATTGGACTGGAGATCCAACACCGATGCTGCGCACAAGAAGGGGATGAGCAGACTCTATTTCCTGAGAAAACAGAGATCCTTCAATGTGTGCAGCAGGATGCTGGAGCTTTTCTACCAGACTGTTGTCGCCAGCGCCATCTTTTTTGCTTCGGTCTGTTGGGGTAGCAGTATCAGGGCCAGAGATACCAACAGACTTGACAAGATTATCAAGAGGGCTGGCTCTGTAATTGGTCTCAGACCGGAGACCTTTGAGACAGTGGTGGAGAGGAGAACGCTAAATAAACTGTGATCCATCATGAACAATCCTGATCACCCCCTCCACCACACACTAGGTAGGCAGCGAAGCACTTTCTCCAGTAGACTACTACAGCTTCGTTGTCGAATGGCCAGGTACAGGAAATCTTTCCTACCACATGCAATTTCACTGTACAGTAACTCACTATGATGTTGTATTCTGGTCATAGCTATGCTGCCACACTGCACCTTACAGACTAACTGGTACCTCACATTTCACTCTGCTCCTGATAGTCCTCCTTTGTGCAATGGGATGATTCATGTGTTTATACGGGTCATCATCATATATTAAGCTATGATGTATATAGGTCCTATAGTCGTGTTAGTTTTTTTTTTACTTTCCATGGGTAATCCCTTTGTCTGTCGTGTGTGTTTCTGTTGTTTGGCTGTCAACTGTCATGCTGCTGTTACACTGTAATTTCCCAGTTTGGGATCAATAAAGTACATTTATCTATCTATCTATCTATCTATCTATCTATCTATCTATCTATCTATTTTCTGCTGCAATAGATGGTGTGAAATTAAGGAATGCACACGTGGCGCAGGAAAAAGAAAAAAAAAGCAGATAGTGGAAGCGGAGGCAAGGAGCAGTTTAATACATGATTCAGCAGTAGTCAGCGCAGCTGTGGATGGCATTGAAATAATGAATAAACAGGCAATGGGGAATAATAAAGAAAAACTGGTTCAAGAGGAGCAACAGAGTGGACAAAAGGAAGAGGGATCGGGACTGACAGCCCCTACGGTGCCGTCCCTTTACTAACTAACTAACTAACCCGCACTTATATAGCGCTTTTCTAGTCACAAAGACCACTCAAAGCGCTTTCATTAATACTAACCCTCTATTCTAAGGGCCTATAGGAAACAGATATCTAGGGACAATTTAGAACAGCCAATTAACCTAACATGCATGTTTTTGGCATGTGGGAGGAAACCGGAGAAATCCCGGAGTAAACCCACGCAACACGGGGAGAACATGCAAACTCCACACAGATCACTGTTGGTCGGGGGGCTGGGATCGAACCCACGATCCCACGATCCCCACAATCCCCCGGCCAAGGGTAAACTGTGCTGCCGCAGTGCTAACCACTGCGCCACCGTGCACCCTTTACCCTAATTTACCCTAACCGGACGGCATCAGTGCAAAGCTCCTCAAGTCCTGTGCAGACCAGCTGTGTGGGATTGTGACGTATATCTTCAACATGAGCCTGAAACTGGGGAGGGTACCACAGCTGTGGAAAACATCTTGTGTGGTACCTGTACCAAAAACTTCCCACCCCAAAGACCTGAACAGCTACAGACCGGTGGCCTTGACGTCCCACTTGATGAAGACCCTGGAGAGACTGCTCCTTGCTCATCTCCGCCCCCTGGTGGAACCAGCGATGGATCCACTCCAGTTCGCCTACCAGCATGGCATTGGGGTGGAGGATGCAGTGATCTTCCTCCTTCACCGTTCTCTGTCCCACCTGGAGAAGCCCGGGAATATGGTGAGGATCATGTTCTTTGACTTCTCCAGTGCTTTCAACACCATCCAACCGATGATCCTGAAGGACAAGCTGCTGCGTGCAGGGGTGGACCAGCACCTGTCAGCATGGATCCTGGACTACCTCACGAACCGGCCTCAGTTTGTGAGAACCCGGGACTGTGTTTCCGACACGATCATCAGTAGCACGGGGGCCCCCCAGGGAACGGTGCTGGCTCCCTTCCTGTTCACTCTTTATACTGCGGACTTCTCACACAACACAACACACTGCCATCTACAGAAGTTCTCTGATGACTCTGCGATCGTTGGTCTCATCTCCAACGGAGATGAAGTTGAGTACAGAGGGCTTATCCAGGACTTTGTGGACTGGTGCCATCGGAACTGCCTCCAGATCAACGCGAGGAAAACTAAGGAGCTGGTGGTGGACTGCCGCAGGCATGGGCAGCCCCTCACAGCACCAGTAAATATACAGGGAACAGACATCGAGATGGTGACATCCTATAAGTACCTGGGTGTTCATCTGAACAATAAACTAGACTGGTCACACAATACTGACGCACTCTACAAGAAGGGACAGCGCAGGCTGTTCCTGCTGAGGAGACTCAGGTCTTTTGGTGTACAAGGGGCGCTGCTGAAGTCATTCTATGACACGGTGGTGGCATCAGCCATCACTTTTGGAGTGGTCTGCTGGGGCAGTGGCATTACTGCAGCCGATAGGAAGAGACTGAACAAACTGATTAAGAAAGCTAGCTCTGTCCTGGGGCAGCGCCTTGATCCGATGGAGGAGATAGGAGAGAGAAGGACGGTGGCTAAACTGTCATCTCTGCTGGAGTCCGAGTTCCACCCTATGCAGGACATACTGGATGCACTGAGGAGCTCATTTAGCAGCAGACTACATCATCCCAGGTGCACAACCGAGAGGTTTCGTAGGTCCTTCCTACCAACAGCTGTCAGACTGTACAACCTAAGCAGGGCTGCTCGCAGAGATAGCAAAAAGACGTAACAAACTAATAGTTTTTTGAATGCAAAAGATGCAATAGACTTACACAATGGTCCTCTCCGGCATACAACTAGGAACATACCGGTCGCTATGGAGGATGAGAATATGTATGGGCACATAATCATACCATGTAGGATAACTAAGTAGTCGGTTATGCTGTTTCATCCCATCTAGCAACAATGCTCTGCACTGTGTGTGTTTATATATTTACATATTTATTCCATCTAGCTACAATGCTCAGCACTGGGTGTGTTTATATTTATATATCTATATATTTATTCCATCTAGCTACAATGCTCCGCACTGTGTTTTTATATATCTACATATTATTCCATCTAGCTACATTGCTCCGCACTGTGTGTGTTTATATACTTGCATATTTATTCCACCTAGCTGCAATGCTCCGTACTGTGGGTGTTTATATATTTACATATTTATTCCATCTAGCTACAATGCTCTGCACTGTGTGTTCATATATTCATATATTTATTCCATCCAGCTACAATGCTCTGCACTGTGTGTCTGTGTGTGTGTGTGTATATATACTGTATATCTTATAGTAATATGTACATATGTATATTAGCTGCTCTTGCTTGCTTGTTTTTTTTTCTTGCCTTCTGATTGTTGCTCTGAGTGTTGCTATCCCTGTGCTGTTGCAATCCTGGAATTTCCCCGTTGTGGGACTAATAAAGGCTTATCTTATCTTATCTTATCTTATCTTAATTTGGCAGATTTAGAGGGGGAATGGCCAACACCACCACATTATGTGAATCAAATGCCTTTAGTGAGAGTAAAGGAAGGATTGGTGGAGGTAGAACATGTTACAACGAAGGAGGAATTTGAAAAGCTGACAGAATTGCTGAAAAGCAAGACAGAAGAAGTGCAGGCAGAAAGACGTGAGATAGAAAGGTTGGAGGAAGAGGTGAGAATGTTACAATTAGAAAAGAGTATGGGAGAACGGTTACAGAGTGTGGAAACTACTATGAGAGAATTGGAAAGGCAGACAGGAATAAAAAACAGCCAGCGGAGTGAAGGCAGTGTGAATGATGGTGAATGGGATGTGGATGATGAAGGGACAGTGAATACACAGAGAAGTCACAGGGGTGACAATGATGAGTGTAGGCAAATGAGTGATTACCTAGACAATGAGGAGATTCAGCTTCTTCCCCCGACAGTATTTGCATCATCCACTCCCCACGGTTAAGATGATTTTAGAAGCAGACAGTGGAGAGAAGGTAATGATGCAATGACAGAGGCTCTCAGAAATATACAAAATAGGAAGCAGAGACAGCAAGGTAGGGCACTGCAGGAGAGTAAATCATACCAATTGATAGGGGAGGTAAGAATGATGGATGAGGATAGGAGAAGGAGATGCAAGACAGGACCTACGACTTGAGAGATAGGGGGACGTCACAGGATTTGGGGTGATGAAGAATGTAATCTATACACAGGCAGGCGTTTTAATGACACAGACAGACACATAAAACAGGCCAGAGAGCGTCGCACTTACACTCAGGCCCCATTGGTAATGAGAAGCAGAGGCAGGACATCTCAACCATTTTCATGGAGAGACATAAATGCATACCTGTCAAGGCATACCTCATGCCTCCCTTATTGGGGGGGGCTTTCACACCTGTACTGAGTACTTAAAAACTGTATTTATCAGCAGATGAAAGAAAACTGAAGCAAAAAAAAACAAAACAAACAAAAACCAAACAAACAACAACAATTGCAACATGAACTATTTCAAACATATTTATTCAAATGTACACTTACAGTATATGGACACAATCTTGAGCCATAACATTTTGGTAATGTGAAAATAATAAGCCAAGTAGCACAAAATAAATAAATAAATAAATAAATACACTTAAAAATGATAATGTTAATAATCAATAAATAAAAATAAATAAACAAACAATATTTTTCAAATTTACATTAGCACAAGGTAGATTGCTTAATTTGAAAGTACACAATAAGAATAATTCTGAATATAGTTCTTAATTGTCAGCTAGATATATACACTTGGAATTAAAGAGTTTTTAATTGTCAGCTTTGTTATACTAATGCACTTGGATGAACTTGAAACAAGAAAATGTTCACTGATGCTGCTTGTTATAGTTCCAAGTAGCAGCCTTTGCTGACTCTAGCATTTCTTTTGAAGGCTTGACCTTGAAACATGGAGTGTCACAATTCATTTTCACTTGCATGAAAGAAGTCAGAGTTTCTGGGAGCATACTTTTTCTGAAGTCGGTGTGAATTTTCCTGACCATGCTGAAAGCCCTCTCACTGTCAGCATTGCTGTGAGGAAGGCAAAGCAGTGCTGAGTACACTTTGAGGAGCTGGGGGAAGCGGGGCACATCAAGGGCTGTCTTCAAGGCCATCACCTGACCCCAGTAGACATCAACACGGACAGGCTTGCCATCCTTGTCTTGTAGAGACACTGTGTTTTCTGGCAGCAGTTGCAGGTCCTCCCATTCTTCTTTCAGCTCTTCTGTATCAACAGTGGGGCAAAACGCAGCAGCAAGCTCTACAATGGGGCCATAGGTCAGGGACTCTGTTTTCCTGGGGTCGAGGACAGAGAGGTGTGGCAGAATTTTGTTGTCAAAGGGGAACTTGTTGACATCTTTCTCACTACAGCTTCATAGAAGCCTTTTACTGCTTCAAAGAACTTCTGCTCTGTGCCTGGGTCAAGTTCATAGGTTTGTAGGGCTTCTCTGGTTTCCAGTCCAATGGCGATAAACTCATCAGAGTGCTGCAGGTCACTGTCCAGGAAATCCAGCCTTCTTAGGTCATTGGTCGCCTTTACATACTTCATTTGAACAAATTTGACCAATAGTTTTCTCAAGAAAGGATCCATTTCAGAGAGGAGACTGCCTATCTTGCTCTCGTCTGCTTGAAAGATGGTGTTGAAGTTGTTGATAATAGGCAGGATGAACTTCATGAAGAGCAGAAGAAGTTCTGTGAGGGGGTCATGTAGCCTCTTGTTGATGGACTTGACTTTGCCTGGCTTCTCAACATCCTCATGGCTGGCAAAGTATGACTTGAGGGCAGGAAGCTGTGATAGCATTCTGTTGCCAACTTTCTCCAGTGACACCAGCGAGTCGGGCAATGCTTGAGTATTTTCTCTTCCTCTACCTGAAACATATTATAAAGAAATATTGTAAGTCTACCTTAGCACTACATGTAGTGTTTGACAAATAATGAAAGCATATTAACGGCACTGTTATTATGTTGCCTGTTATCATGAAATGCAGGTTTCTCATTAAACTCAATTTTACTTTATGGAACAAATACCTTGGCTTTAACATCTGACTTACCTCAGTGAATTGCTGGAATTCCTTGAAGTCCGTCAGTCTCTTGGAGCTGTTGTGGAAGAAATAGAAGATATTGACTAGGAAATCATCCAGCTTCATGGGCAGCGCTTTCACTCCAGCTTTCACACACAGGTTAGCCAGATGACATATGCAGCCAATGCTGAAACAAAAGCAGAATGGATTTTTGTTTCATAAGTTAAGTATCAGAAATAATTCTTTGAAATTGTGTTAATAATAATAACAATGAAAATATCAATCTTATTCAGCTCTTTCAATGTAATGCTATACATTCAGATGTAGAGCAAAGTTCCAAGATACAAAATAACAGTGCATTATAGGGGATTTGGGCTACCTCTAAGCATGTTTGTTAAGATTTTAAAGCATTTTTTTTGTAATATTTAGGTCATATTTGAAGGTGAATAATACTGCCCATACCTGAAAACATTTGGAGATTTCTCCTTCAGTCTGGAAAGGACAGAATTGTCTCGACCCACCATCGTGTTGCACCCTTTTAAACTTCAGTTGATTTTAGGTTCTCTTGTGGAGGAACAAAATAGGTGCAGGCGGACACGGCGAACTGAAGTTTAAAAGGGTGCTTTATTCATCCTCCATCACGAGGCTCGCCCAGCGCTGTAGCAGCGTGTTGGAGCGAGCTCTGCAATATGAAATATTCTTATTAAATACTTTGTTCTTTACATAGTTGAATGTGCTGACAACAAAATCACACAACAGCATGTGAAATTGATTGTCAATCAGTGTTGCTTCCTAAGTGGACAGTTTGAGGGACAGTGTTCCCTTTATTTTTTGGAGCAGAATATTATTGTATATACTAGGTCATCAAATCAGTGTCAGTTGAGTCTGTCAACTAGGTTGCCTGTAGGGATTTTTAAGGTCCAGCAGGTGTATGCATCATGATGCCTCATGGACCCATCACTACTGTTCCCTTTATTTTTTTGAGCAGTATATAATTTAAGTCATTGTATTTTATATGTCAACAGACCCTGAGGTCTGTTGATCGTCACTTCCTTGTGGTAACGTATCATCACTTCCTGTTTTGCTGTCTGCCTGTGTGGTTTGCTCTCCAGCCACTAGCTATGGCTACCAGCTCTCCTTCCTCTCCTCCTCTGGTGTGCTCTCTCTGTCAGATGTTTAGCTACACCTCTGCCTCTTTTAGTGATAACGGTAAATGTAATAAATGTTGTCTTTTTGAGGCGTGGTTGTCTGATTTGGAATCCCGGCTCCGCTGCATTGAAACACCATCTGCGCCAGTTACTCAATCAATAATGACTGTAATTATTACACAGATGAACAGTTCAACACAATGATCACAACTGATTTCAATATTTCTATGATCCACTTCAACAGCAGGAGTCTCTATGCAAACTTTAATAACATTAAAGATTATTTAAATCAGTTTAAAGAGCCATTCAATATTGTGGCAATATCAGAGACGTGGCTCAGTGAAGAGAAAGGAGTGGATTTTACTATGGATGGCAATGAATTAAATTATATAAATAGAAAAGTGAAAAAAGGAGGAGGAGTTGCAATTTATGTTGACAAGAGCTTGAAATACAATGTTGTTGAAAATCTGTCAGTAACTGTGGATGATTTATTTGAATGTATTACAATAGAAATCTGTCTGGACAATGTGAAGAATGTAGTAGTGAGCTGTGTATACAGAACACCTGGATCAAACATTGACTTATTTAAGGACTGGATGGAAAAAATATACGCAAAACTAACTCATAAAGTTTGGTCATCTGTGGGGATTTCAATATAGATCTGATGAACTCAAAACAACATAGTTTGACAGAAGAATTTATCAACACAATGTACAGCATGGGCTTACATCCAACAATTACAGGACCTAGCAGAATCACGTCGCACAGTGCCACACTAATAGATAACATATTCACAAACATTATGGAAAATAATATCAGGAGTGGGCTTTTATTGAATGATATCAGCGACCACCTGCCGATTTTTGTTGTCTATCAATGTGATTATAGGAAGAAAAAGTATAACAAAAATATTAAATATAAAAGAATAAGAACCGAAGAATCAATGTATTTACTGACAAAGGAATTATTAATACAAGATTGGAAGATAGTTTATGATGAAAATGACATAAATAGAGCATATGATAAATTTTTACAAATATTTCAATCATTGTACAATAAATACTGTCCTATAAAACAATACAGTGACAGACAACAAAAAAAATATTCCTTGGATCACCAAGGGGTTAATAAATGCATGTAAAAAGAAGAATACATTATATAAACAATTTATTAAATGCAGAACGGTGGAAGCTGAGATCAAATATAAAAGATATAAAAATAAGCTTACTACTATAATGAGGACCTGTAAGAAAGAATATTACAACAGAATACTAGAGGATAACAAAAATAACATAAGAGGAATATGGCAAGTACTCAAGGGGATTACTAGTAATCGTCCTAAGTATGCAAATTATCCAGAATATCTTATCGAAAACAACAGTTTGATTAATAATATGGAAGATACTGCCAGTCACTGATCGTCACTTCCTTGTGGTAACGTATCGTCACTTCCTGTTTTGCTGTCTGCCTGTGTGGTTTGCTCTCCAGCTCTCCAGCCACTAGCTATGGCTACTACCTCTCTTTCCTCTCCTCCTCTGGTGTGCTCTCTCTGTCAGATGTTTAGCTACACCTCTGCCTCTTTTAGTGATAACGGTAAATGTAATAAATGTTGTCTTTTTGAGGCGCTCGAGGCGAGGTTGTCTGATTTGGAATCCCGGCTCCGCTGCATTGAAACACCGTCTGCGCCAGTTAATCTCGACGGACGCCCATTAGCTGCAGCGGAGCTAGCTAGCTTAGGTCCCACTGTCAGCGGTTCCCCAGCTCTCCTCAGCAGCGAGGAGACTGGGTGGGTGACGGTGAGAAGGAAGCCTAGTCGCAAAGCCCCGGTTCACCACCAACCTGTTCACGTTTCTAATCGTTTTTCCCCGCTCAGCGACACACCCGCTGAGGAAAAAACTCTGATCACTGGCGACTCTGTAGTCAGAAACGTGAACCTAGAGACTCCAGCGGCCATAGTCCAATGTATTCCTGGGGCCAGAGCAGGCGACATCGAGTCAAATTTGAAAATGCTGGCTAAAAGTAACTGTAAATACTCCATAATTGTTATTCACGCCAGCATTAATGACATCCGTCTCCGGCAGTCGGAAGTCACGAAACTTAATATAGAATCGGTGTGTGAGTTTGCAAAAACGATGTCTGCCACTGTAGTATTCTCTGGGCCCCTCCCCAATCTGACCAGTGATGACTTGTTTAGCCGCTCGTCATCCTTGAACCGCTGGCTGTCTGTGTGGTGTCCTAAAAATGACGTGGGCTACATTGACAATTGGAGCTCTTTTTGGGGAAAACCTGGTCTTATGAGACGAGACAGCATTCATCCCACTTTGGATGGTGCTTCTCATTTATCTAACAATCTGGCATCTTTTTTATCCAAATTTCCAAAACCCTGACTACTCAGAGTTGGGACCAGGAAGCAGAGTCGCAGTCTTACACGCCTCTCTGCAGCTCCTCTTCATCCGCCACCCCTCAGCTTAGCCCCTGTCTTCCCCATCAGAGAATCGTTGTCTGCTTCCTCCAAAGTAAATAAAAATATAATGTATAAGCATCCCAAAGTGATAAAGCAAAATATTGGTAAAACTCAAATTAAACATAAAGCCTCTAAATTGAATGATTTGGCCTCTGTTCCTCCTCATAATTTAAAAATTAAATGTGGTTTGTTAAATATTAGGTCTCTAACTCCCAAGTCTCTGTTAGTCCATGATCTGTTAATTGATCATCAGATTGATTTAATTTCCCTTACAGAGACTTGGTTAGGGCAAGAGGATTATGTTGGTTTAAATGAATCAACTCCCTCTGGTTATTTAAACTGTCAAAATCCCAGAAGTTCTGGTCGTGGAGGAGGAGTAGCAACAATTTACCATTCCAAATTACTAGTTAATGTAAAGCAAAAAACATGTTATAATTCCTTTGAGGGCCTGGTCCTCAGTATTGGGCACTTTAGCAATTTTAGGTTAAACCCAATTTTATTTGCCATAGTTTATCGTCCCCCACCAACCTACTCAGAATTTTTATCCGAATTTGCTGATTTCTTAGCTGATTTAGTGCTGAAATCTGATAGAATAATTATAGTAGGGGACTTTAATATACATGTGGATGTAGATAGTGACTGTGGCATTTAATTCAATATTAGACTCGATTGGGTTTTCTCAGAAAGTAGGAAATTCTACTCATTACCTCCACCATACATTGGACCTTGTTCTGATATATGGCATAGAAATAAAAAATCTTGTAGTGTCTCCTCATAACCCTGTACTGTCAGACCATTGTCTGTTAACCTTTGATTTTACTATTTCTGACTATTTGGCTCCTAAAGAAAAATATTATTACAGTAGATGACTCTCAGATGATGCTGTTACCAAATTTATGCAGACTGTTTCCTCTATGCCATGTGTCAACACAACGGAAATAAGCTATAGACAGCTTGCTCCTTCTGTAATTGATAACATGGTGGATAGTGTTACAGCTTCTCTGCATCAGACTCTAGACTTGGTGGCCCCCTTAAAAAAAGAAAAAGTCTAATCAGAGATTTCTAACTCCTTGGTTCAACACAGAAACTCATAGCTTAAAACAGAACACTCGTCAATTAGAAAGAAAATGGCGCTCCACTAATTTAGATGAAATCTACTTAGCTTGGAGAAATCATCTTTTAATTTATAAAAAATCTCTTAGAAAAGCTAGAACGAGTTATTACTCTGCATTAATAGAAGAGAACAAGAATAATCCCAGGTTTCTTTTCAGTACTGTAGCCAGGTTGACAAAGAGTCAGGACTCTGTCAATCCTAGCATTCCCTTAGAGCTTGCTAGTCAGGACTTTATGAACTTTTTCAATAATAAAATTTCATCCATCAGAGATAAAATCAATCAGATTCTTCCCACAGTTAAATACTGTAACTACAACTCCTTCTATTGATGTCTGTCTTGATGAGTTTACTCCAATCGACCTTTGTGAGTTAGACAAAATAGTTTCCTCATCCAAACCTTCAACTTGTCTTTTAGACCCTATTTCTACCAGGTTATTTAAAGAAGTCTTCCCAGTTATTGGTAGCTTTATTCTTCATATAATCAATTCTTCATTAACTTTAGGCCATGTACCGCAGGCTTTTAAAATGGCTGTAATTAAACCCTTAATCAAAAAGCCAACGCTAGATCCAGGAGCTTTAGCTAACTATAGACCAATCTCTATTCTCCCTTTCATTTCAAAAATCTTAGAAAGAGTTGTTGCTACGCAATTATTTGACCACCTGCAGGGAAATGGTTTACTTGAAGAGTTTCAATCTGGGTTTAGAATCCATCATAGTACTGAAACAGCCTTAGCGAAGGTCACTAACGACCTCCTCATTGCATCTGATAATGGACTAGTTTCTGTACTTGTCCTTTTAGACCTTAGTGCAGCTTTTGATACTATCGATCATAATATTCTACTTGATAGATTAGAACACTATGTTGGACTTAATGGAACTTCGTTGCAGTGGTTTAGATCTTATTTATCTGATAGGTTCCAGTTTGTTCATGTAAATAATGAGTTTTCTTTCAACTCAAAGCTTAGTCATGGAGTTCCACAGGGATCTGTGCTAGGCCCTACTTTTTTTAGTTTATATATGCTTCCGTTAGGCAACATTATTAGAAAGCACTGTATACATTTTCATTGTTATGCAGATGACACACAATTATACCTGTCAATGAAGCCAGATGATAGTAATCAATTAGCCAAGTTAGAAGCCTGTCTTAAGGAAATCAAAGCTTGGATGACTTGTAATTTCCTGCTATTAAATTCAGATAAGACTGAAGTCATTCTTGTTGGTCCAAAAAACCTTAGAAATTCCTTTCCAAATCAAACTTTCAGTTTGGATGCGGTTACTCTTTCTCTTAATAGCTCTGTGAGGAACCTTGGAATTATTTTTGATCAGGATCTGTCCTTCAATTCACATATTAAATTTGTTTCTAAGACTGCCTTCTATCATTTGCGTAATATTGCCAAGATTAGGAGCATCTTGTCTCAGAGTGATGCTGAGAAACTGATCCACGCTTTTGTTAGCTCGAGATTAAATTATTGTAATTCTTTATTATCAGGCTGTCCTAAAACATCTTTAAAAAGTCTTCAGCTGATCCAAAATGCTGCAGCAAGAGTTTTAACAGGTACTAGAAAGAGAGATCATATCTCTCCGGTTCTGGCCTCCCTTCATTGGCTTCCCATAGAGTTTAGAATTAAGTTTAAAATCCTTCTTCTTACTTACAAAGCTCGAAACAATCAGGCTCCTTTTTATTTAAAAGATCTGATACTACCGTATTATCTTAACAGAGCACTACGCTCCCAAAATGCAGGATTACTTGTAATACCTAGAATCTCCAAAAGTACAATGGGAGGCAGAGCCTTCAGTTATCAAGCTCCTCTCCTGTGGAACCAGCTGCCAATCTGGATTTGGGAGTCAGACTCGATCTCTGTTTTTAAGAATAGGGCTAAAACCTACCTTTTTGATATAGCCTACAATTAGGGAGGGATTATGTGTTTCTGAACCCTCCCTTAGTTATGCTGCTAATAGGTTTAGTCAGCCGGGGGACCTCCAGTAATGCACTGGGCCTCACTCCTTTCCTCACTCTCAATGAAATATTTTTTTTTTGCTGGTCATTAACATTTGTTTGTTCTCTCCCATAGATTGAGTCCCCATCGTGCTGTTTGCTCTCTACATGTCTGTTCTTTTCTTCTTCTCTATCCCCTCACCCCCCAGCCAGTCGCAGCAGATGACTGCCCCTCCCTGAGCCTGGTTCTGCTGGAGGTTTCTTCCTGTTAAAAGGGAGTTTTTCCTCTCCACCGTCGCCAAGTGCTTGCTCACAGGGGTTCACCTGATTGCTGGGGTCTTTCTGCAACTGTGGGGGTTCCCCCTACAGTTGATAGTGCTATGAGATGACTGTTGTTGTGAAATGGCGCTATATAAATAAAGTTGAATTGAATTGAATATTGTATTATTTCATATCTTCATTTTAATTTCAAATATCATTGATATTTTTAGATACAGTCAATAAATAATGTGAACATGTATCATAAAGTGAAAATCTAAGTGAACGTGTTGTGAATGAAGATGCTTGTGGACTGGGATTATTTTTTTTTTTTAACAAATTTTTATTAAAAACAAAAAAGCTTTTCCAACGTTTTGAAATAGAGTCTGTTACGCTTTTTTGATACAACTTCTTCAGCTGTAGAAAACACCCACTCACACGGCACAGATGAGGCTGGAGTGCAGAGAAATTGTAAGGAAAGCTGAAAGAGGTTTGGATAGATGGTGTTTTGGTTCCCCCTCATGGATCGTCACCTTATCGTGGTGGGGGGGTTTGCGTGCCCCAGTGATCCCAGGAGCTATGTTGTCCGGGGCAATTTGCCTCTGATAGGGTCTCCCAAGACAAACTGGTCCTGGGTGAAGGGCCAGACGAAGAACGATCCAACAGACTCTCATGATAAATTGTATATCAAGGATTCAGTGTACCCCGCCCGGTATGGGGTTACCGGGGCCCCACCCTGGAGCCAGGCCTGGGGGAGGGGCTCGAAGGCTAGCGTCTGGTGGCCGGGTTTCCACCCATGGGACCCGGCCGGGCTCAGCCCGAAGGAGTTACATGGGTCCGCCCTCCAGTAGGTTCACCACCTGCAGGAGGGATCATGGAAGTCCGGTGCTATGTGGATTAAGTGGCAGTCAAAGGCGGAGACCTTGGCGGACTGATCCCAAGCTTTCTAAACTGGCTTTTGGTACGTGGAATGTCACCTCTCTGGTGGGGAAGGAGCCTGAGCTGGTGTACGAGATTGAGCGATACCGGCTAGATATAGTCGGCCTCACCTCAACACACAGCTCCGGTTCCGGAACCAGTCTCCTGGAGAGGGGCTGGAGCTTGGCCTTTTCTGGAGTTGCCCCGGGCGAGAGGCGACGAGCAGGGGTAGGTATTCTTGTATCGCCCCACCTTGCTGCCTCTATATTGGAGTTTTCCCCGGTGGACGAAAGGGTTGCTTCCCTGCGCCTTCGGGTTGGGAAACGGGTCCTGACCATCATTTGTGCCTATGCACCAAATGATGTTTCAGAGTACCCACCCTTTTTGGAGTCTGTGACTGGGGTGCTGGAGGGTGCTCCTCCTGGAGACTCCATTGTCCTACTGGGGGACTTCAATGCGCACGTGGGCAACGACAGTGAAACCTGGAGGGGGGTGATTGGGAGGAACGGCCTGCCCGATCTGAACCCGAGTGGTGTTCAGTTATTGGACTTCTGTGCTAACCACAGTCTGTCTATAACGAACACCATGTTCAAGCATAAGGGTGTCCATATGTGCACCTGGCACCAGGACACCCTAGGCCGCAGGTCGATGATCGATTTTGTTATCGTATCATCAGACCTGCGACCGTATGTCTTGGACACCCGAGTAAAGAGAGGTGCAGAGCTGTCAACTGATCACCACCTGGTGGTGAGTTGGATCCGATGGCAGGGGAGGAAGCCATTCAGACCTGGTAGACCCAAACGTATAGTGAGGGTGTGCTGGGAGCGTCTGGCTGAGGCCCCTGTCCGGGAGGTCTTCAACTCCCACCTCCGGAAGAACTTCAACCACATTCCGAGGGAGTCTGGAGACATGGAGTCTGAATGGGCCATGTTCTCCACCTCTGTTGTTGAAGCGGCAGCCCAGAGCTGCGGCCGCAAGGTGGTCGGTGCATCTCGTGGTGGCAACCCCCGAACCAAGTGGTGGACACCAGTGGTGAGGGGGGCCATTAAGCTGAAGAAGGAGTCCTATCAAGCTTGGTTGGCTTGTGGGACTCCCGAAGCAGCTGAGGTGTACCGGCAGGCCAAGCGGAGTGCAGCTCGGGTGGTTGCTGAAGCAAAAACCCGGGTATGGGAGGAGTTCGGTGAGGCCATGGAACAAGACTTTCGGTCGGCTTCAAAGAGATTCTGGCAAACTGTTCGGCGGCTCAGGAGGGGAAAGCAGCTCCCCGTCCACACTGTGTATGGTGCGGATGGGACACTGTTGACTTCAACTGGGGATATCGTCGGGCGGTGGAAGGAATACTTCGAGGATCTCCTCAATCCCACTGATACGCCTTCCACAGAGGAAGCAGGGTTTGGGGACGAGGGGGATGACTCGCCTATCACAGGGGCTGAGGTCGCCAAGGTGGTTAAAAATCTCCTTGGTGGCCGGGCCCCGGGGGTGGACGAGATTCGCCCCGAGTACCTCAAGGCCCTGGATGTTGTTGGGTTGTCATGGTTGACACGCCTCTGCAACATTGCGTGGAGGTCGGGGGCAGTGCCTTTGGCATGGCAAACCGGGGTGGTGGTTCCTCTCTTCAAAAAAGGGGACCGGAGGGTGTGCTCCAACTTTAGAGGGATCACACTCCTCAGCCTCCCTGGGAAGGTCTATGCCAAGGTACTGGAGAGGAGAGTCCGGCCGTTGGTCGAACCTCGGATTCAGGAGGAGCAATGTGGTTTTCGTCCTGGCCGTGGCACATCGGACCAGCTCTTTACCCTCTCGAGAATTCTTGAGGGTTCGTGGGAGTTTGCCCAACCAGTTTACATGTGTTTTGTGGACTTGGAGAAGGCATTTGACCGCGTCCCTCGTGGATTTTTGTGGGGGGTGCTTCGGGAGTATGGGGTATCGGGCTTGTTGTTACGAGCTATTCGGTCTCTGTACGACCGTTGTGAGAGTTTAGTTCGCATTGCCAACACTCGGTCGGAGTCATTCCCAGTGAGAGTTGGACTCCGCCAGGGCTGCCCTTTGTCACCGGTCCTGTTCATAATTTTTATGGACAGGATTTCTAGGCGCAGCCAGGGAATGGAGGGTGTCATGCTTGGTGACCACAGGATCTCATCTCTGTTGTTTGCAGATGATGTTGTCCTGTTGGCTTCATCCAGCAATGACCTACAGCTCTTGCTGGGACGGTTTGCCGCTGAGTGTGAAGCGGCTGGGATGAGAATCAGCACCTCCAAGTCCGAGTCCATGGTCCTCAGCCGGAAAAAGGTGGATTGTCCTCTCCGGGTTGGGGACAGGCTCCTGCCCCAAGTGGAGGAGTTTAAGTATCTTGGGGTCTTGTTCACGAGTGAGGGGAAAATGGAGCGAGAGATCGACAGACGGATTGGAGCAGCATCTGCAGTGATGCGGACGTTGTACCGGTCTGTTGTGGTGAAGAGGGAGCTTAGTTCTAAGGCAAAGCTGTCGATTTACCAGTCAATCTACGTTCCTACTCTCACCTATGGTCACGAGCTTTGGGTAATGACCGAAAGAACGAGATCGCGGATACAAGCGGCTGAAATGAGCTTTCTCCGTAGGATTGCTGGACTCACCCTCAGAGATAGGGTGAGGAGCTCAGTCATCCGGGAGAGGCTCAGAGTAGAACCGCTGCTCCTCCACATTGAAAGGAGTCAGTTGAGGTGGTATGGGCATCTGATTAGGATGCCTCCTGGACGCCTCCCACTTGAGGTGTTTCAGGCACGTCCCACTGGGAGGAGACCCCGGGGCAGACCCAGGACTCGGTGGAGAGACTATGTCTCCCAGCTAGTCTGGGAACGCCTTGGTATCCCCTCTGAAGAGCTGGAGCAGGTGGCTGGGGAGAGGGAAGCCTGGGCTTCTCTGCTTGAACTGCTGCCTCCGCGACCCGGACCTCCGGAAAAGCGGTAGAAGATGGATGGATGGATGGATGGTGTTTTGGTTGTCCCAGTATCTCATAGGATCCTGGGACCTGGCAATATTGCCTTCTGCCAGGTATCTCTGTACCTCCTGGATGGCATCAGCTGCGGCACTTTTGGTCTGCCTGCCCACTTCGATGTTGAGATGTTGCCAAAGGTTATCTAAAAAACAACAAATTGGCATTTTAGTACATAATTTCCAAACAACAACAACAAACAAATAATGCTAAATAACATGGCTGAAGTGGGTGCAGACAGCTGTTGTGAAGATGGTCCCATCTAAATTGAGACTAAGTGCAATGCAAATTGAGTGCCGAATTTGGAGCTGTCTAGTGGATGCAGTCATGTTTGGTGTTGCGTCGGTCACAAGACACTTTATTGGTTATGGCCCAGTCCTCCATCATGCCCCTTTTGACTTGGGCCAAATTGTCAGCAGTGTGACTTTGGAAAGTATTGCACTCCCAACACAGACGTACACAACTGCAAATTATCATTAATGTAGTGACAGGTAAGAGCCAAGTAAGCCTCCATGTTCACAGATGTCCACATGTCAGCTGTTATACTCACTGCCACAGCTTGCTGTACTTGCATTTTCACTCGTTCCCGTTACTCCTCGTACTTTTTGGCCACCATTTGTTTGATGGTCTGAAAATTACACCAAGTCAAACCAAAAGCAAATCCATATATTTAAATTATGTCATGTGGTGGCCCTCGCGAGCCACCATAAGACGCCACACAGTCACCAGTGAGTTTCAGTGAGTTTTATTACGGTGGAAAGTAACAACACAAGATGCAGGGGCAATGACACATAAGTCTACACACATCCGGAGGCGTAAGGCTAAACAGCTCTCTTACAGGTCCATAGGAGGAGACAGTCATACACAGGCAAGGTTGATGGAGTAATGACTACACAGGCTGCTGAGGCAGAGACACACAGAGGTCTACTCACACCGGGAGGGGTAAGGCTAACAGCTCACTTACTGGTCCTGGGGAAGCGATGGTCAACCACAGGCAGACGAGGTAGGTAACAGTTCAAAGCATCCGTAGCTCAGACGAAGAACGACTGACACTGCTGCGTCTTACCGCCGCCAGTGCCGGGCTTAAGAAGGCAAAGCACTAACGACGGTAATTACAATCAGCTGACCGGCCGTTGACAGGCGGAAGCCCCACCGAGCACTTTCACAATAAGAGCCCGGTGAGGCCAGAATACAGCCCGCAACTGTCAAGGCCGGCAGCGAAACATAACTTAGCCCGAGCGCGAACAGAACCGGCGCTCGGGTCATAACAGTACCCTCCCTCCACGGGCGGACTCCGAACGCCCCAAGGAACCACCCTCCCCTCCCCGCCCCCCCCAGGGTGGGAGGTTGGGGGACAGATGTGGAGGGAGAGAACCAACCCATGAACAAGACCCTAAACCAAAAGGAAAAAGAATACATCAATTTCCCCCAGAACAATGACGAAACCAGAAAAAAACAAGACATGACTAAAAAATACAAGGGATACAAAACCATAAAGAGCATAAGCACCTGGCACCGAACGTCTTCCCACGGTGACCACAGACAACCCGTCTAACTCCAAAATACATAACCTCACGTGGTAAAGAACTCAAAGTAAGGATCTCTTCAAAAACCCAAACTTAACATGCCAAAATCATACTCCTAAACAACCTCAATACATGATAACTATGGAACAAGAAATACTTGGAAACACACGATAACTATGGAACAAGAAATACATGGAAACACACGATAACTATGGAAGAAGAAATACATGGAAAAACACGATAACTATGGAACAAAAAATACATGGAAACACACATGGAGCAATCTAAAATTGCTTGGCATAACGTGACTATGACTGGACTGTGACTTTCAAAAAACACATGAGGCAACCTAAGCACAAACAAAACAAGAAATACATACAAACACACATGGAGCAAACTAAAATTGCTTTAACATAACTTGGCTATGACTAGACCATGGCTTTCAAAAAAAAAAAAAAAACATGAGGCAATCTAAAATTGCTCTGACATAACTTAGCTATAGATAGACTGTGGCTTACAAAAAAAAAAAAAAACATGAGGCAATCTAAAATTGCTTGACTTGACTTGACTATGACTAAACTGTGGCTTTCAAAAAGAAAGAAACATGAGGCTGAAAAGGATGATAAAATAAAGGCAGCGTTGGATTTTTAAATAGCTTTATTATCACCCACCTTCATCAGAACTCGGCTACAGCCCATGGTTTGAGCAGGCTGCAACTTCGTTCCTCCAGCTCTCAAAGAGGAGACAGTGTGTGTGTCTCGCAGCAGATGCAGAATCAGAGTGAGAGAATGAGAAGCAGATTTACAGCACAGTGCAGCTTATATACTCAACTCAAACAATAGATCAAAGACATTCACAGCAGTCAATCTGGGCATTTGCATATCAGAGATACAGACAGGATGCATGAACAATGCATGGATGACACTTTAACCTTACGGCTGTAAACGCAGCATGCAGCGGAAAAAACCCAGGAGTGCGAGCTGACTGTCTCTGTGTTGTGGGGGTTGAATTCAAACCGCTACACTGCTCCCCCCCAGAGGGAACGGCAGGGGACCGTGACCTCGATGTATTGTTGTAGTTGGGTGTATATATACTGCATTGTAACCATGCTCTCTCAACCTCTGCTGCAGGACACAGACTTTGTGTCCGCCTCTCCTACTCTCCTTCTCTGAGAGCCGTGGGCTCGCTCTCGGCGCGCATGCACGGCGCCGGCAGGGAAAAGCTCTGTGCAGGAGGAGGGGTAGGGGGGGTAGTACATGCTGACCAGGCGCGGGAAAATCGTTCGAGTCACGCCAAAAGTGTTTGCTGCTCCGCGATGTCCTGTCTGAACATGCGGAGATAAGAAGAAGAAAAAAAATTAGTCTGACTCCTCTCGTGGCCATGAAGAAAAGCAGGAGCGGCGGCAAAAAAAAAAAATAAAAGCAGAGGGACTGGCGTGTTGACTTTAGGGCAGACGTAACCCTACAGCCCCGGGAACCGCAGACAGCTGAATTCCCCTTGTGTGCCGTGGCTAAGACCATAAAATCCCGTGAGCAAGCTGCGGGCCTCAGGTGTACCAGCAAGCCTGAAGGGCCAGTGTGCAGCAGAAGGAAGGCGGTCGGAAAAGCCGTATTTGTCCCGTGCGTGGTGCGCCGTCCTCGTCACCCCCGGTGCGCGTGCCGGGGCTCTGTGCGTGGGTGGGCCCGCTGGAGAGGAAATCAGGGTCGGAAACTTGGAGATCGGCGCAGTCTGCGCCGAAAAACATCTCTGACGAGCCGTGGCTGCAGATTAGTCATGGTGCGTTCAGGTCCACATGTGCTCCGTCGGCCATGGGAGTCGCCCGCCTGTGCTCTGATGTGGAGGAGCTGCGCGGCCGGTCCCACGTGGATGTGCCGATCTCGGCGAGGGCGCGCCATGATGTTCTCTGCTGCTTACCCGGTCTTGGTTGAGGTCCTGAGAGCGGCTCGCCCGCCGTGGGCTCTGTGTCGAGGTCTCCCTGAGGCCGCAGGGAGGGAAGACCAGTCAGGCCGCTGTGACGGAGCATTCATGCCCGGGTGCTGCGTTCGCTGGCCGCTCGTTTTCTTCAGTCTCGGGTCGCCAGCGTGGCTGTTCAGATCAGAAGGTTGTGTTTGCACAAAACGTGTGCATTCCGGGGTCACCAGTGAAGAGGATGATAAAATAAAGGCAGCGTTGGATTTTTAAATAGCTTTATTATCACCCGCCTTCATCAGAACTCAGCTACAGCCCATGGTTTGAGCAGGCTGCAACTTCGTTCCTCCAGCTCTCAAAGAGGAGACAGTGTGTGTGTCTCGCAGCAGATGCAGAATCAGAGTGAGAGAATGAGAAGCAGATTTACAGCACAGTGCAGCTTATATACTCAACTCAAACAATAGATCAAAGACATTCACAGCAGTCAATCTGGGCATTTGCATATCAGAGGTACAGACAGGATGCATGAACACAATGCATGGATGACACTTTAACCTCACGGCTGTAAACGCAGCATGCAGCGGAAAAAACCCAGGAGTGCGAGCTGACTGTCTCTGTGTTGTGGGGGTTGAATTCAAACCGCTACAAGGCAATCTAAAATTGCCTTGACTTGACTTGACTATGACTAAACTGTGGCTTTCCAAAAAAAGGAAACATGAGGCAATCTAAAATTGCTTTGACTTGACTATGACTAGACTGTGGCCTTCAAAAAGAAGAAACATGAGGCAATCTAAAATTGCTTTGACTTGACTTGACTATGACTACGTGAAACAACAAAAAAAAATTGCTAAACGTACTTGACATGACTAGGCACCGTATGGGCCCACAGATAGACCCACAAACACAGTACATGATCAGGTGGCCTACCCCAGTCCCAGGCCCCCAGAAACAAGTCCTCTGGTGGCCGAACCAGGTCACCCCGTAGCAAACACAGTTTATTGGGTGGCCAACCCAAGACGCCGAACGCACGAAGCAGTTCCTCGGGTGGCCGACCCACATCCCACAACCACCAGGACCGTGGAGGAAATGCATGCAGCCGCCCGCCTGAAGACGACAAAACAGGAGAGCGCCAGTCTGCCAAACACAAACCTCTAACGGCCCCCAGCTGGTGGCTCCTGAGAGGGGAACAACCAAAGACTTGGACCCCCTCGAATCCTGATTGGGTCACAGCCGCACCTGCGCTGGACCCCCACTGGACCTCGTTGGACCCCGATTGGGTCATCGCTGCACCCACGTCGGACACCGACTGGGTCACCTCGGCCCACGCGTCGGACCCCGACTGGGTCACCTCGGCCCACGCGTCGGACCCCGACTGGGTCACCTCGGCCCACGTGTCGGACCCCGACTGGGTCACCTCGGCCCACACGTCGGACCCCGACTGGGGCAGGACTGCTCCGGCGACGACCTCCATCTCCGAACCTGAAACCCCCAGTCCCGTGACCTTGACTGGCTCCGGACTGGTAACGCTGCACTCGGGCTGTGGAGCCGTCCAGGACTTCGCCGATCCAGGTTCAAGAAGACACTCGTCGTCGGGCTCCCACTCGGCTGCGTCGGGTTCCACAGCCAGCCTGATGGTCTCTGCAGCTGGATCCTCACGCGCTGGCGTCCACGCCAATAACCCGTATGGCGTGGGGGCAGAGGACCCTCGACCTGCTGACCTGGGCTGCATCCCTGAGGACCCCTGGGGACGCTCTCTCGTCGGCACTGGCTCCTCATCGCAGTCCATTCTCCTCCTCTGTCCAAAACAAGGCTGCAGGGCCGGGATATTTCCCAGAGCCGCAGGCCTCCCCCTCGTTCGATGGCGTGGGACTAACGCCGAGGACCGCTCAGCAGGAGGAGACACAGAGGCAGCAGGTTTAGTACAAATGGCTACAGCTGGGGAAAGAAACTCAGGGAGCTGCGAACCCCGAGCTTCACCCCCAGGAGTCAGACAAGACAGATCACTATGATAAATAGGACAGTGAAATTGGACTTGCCTGTCTCCCGGAGGGAAGATGGTATCAGCTGTGGCGGACATTGCTCCTTCCCTCGCTCGCTGGGTGGTAGAAAAGGACCCATGGACGGAGCCCACCGGCACAGGACTCAGCTCACTCACAGCAGCTGGCTGATTGAGGGGGTCATCCCGGCGGCCCGGAACTGGATCCGGAGCAGGAGCTTGCCGAAGATGCGCCCGGCCGTGGCGCCGACGCCTTCGCCGGCCCCCAGACGGTGCGAACTCCCGAAACGGATCGAGGAGAGGATCGGGATCCATAGGCAAAGAGCAGGAGTGCCTCTTCTCCTGCTTCATGCCGCGTTCCTCCTCCATCATCAGGTATATTTCGCGTTGCGCGGCGATGTCTTCCCTCCTCGCGTCGACTTCCGGGTGGTCGGCGTAGCGGGGAGAGAGATGACAAAGAATATCTTCGGCAGCGTCCAGGTACCAGTGTATGCCGTGGTCATAATCCAGCAGGGAAGCGGAGATGAACAGCTCATCCACGACTTCCAGCACACCTGTCAGCTCGTGGCTCGGACTCCAAATGCGGCCCCCCCACGACGGCATTCTTCACATACACAGTACCCAGACAGGAAAAAGCAAATGTCCAAAAACTCGAACCCAGTGGTGAATTGCGTCTCGGGTTGGCGTCACCGTAAACGCCGTTTTGGCAGCAGTGTACTGTCATGTGGTGGCCCTCGCGAGCCACCATAAGACGCCACACAGTCACCAGTGAGTTTCAGTGAGTTTTATTACGGTGAAAAGTAACAACACAAGATGCAGGGGCAATGACACATAAGTCTACACACATCCGGAGGCGTAAGGCTAAACAGCTCTCTTACAGGTCCATAGAGGAGACGGTCATACACAGGCAAGGTTGATGGAGTAATGACTACACAGGCTGCTGAGGCAGAGACACACAGAGGTCTACTCACACCGGGAGGGGTAAGGCTAACAGCTCACTTACTGGTCCTGGGGAAGCGACGATCAACCACAGGCAGACGAGGTAGGTGACAGTCCAAAGCATCCGTAGCTCAGACGAAGAACGACTGACACTGCTGCGTCTTACTGCCGCCAGTGCCGGGCTTAAGAAGGCGAAGCACTAACGACGGTAATTACAATCAGCTGACCGGCCGTTGACAGGCAGAAGCCCCACCGAGCACTTTCACAATAAGAGCCCGGTGAGGCCAGAATACAGCCCGCAACTGTCAAGGCCGGCAGCGAAACATAACTTAGCACGAGCGCGAACAGAACCGGCACTCGGGTCATAACAAATTAAAGATTAAATAAATTGGATATATCAACTACTACTTTAGATAATTTCCACAAACCTTTCTGGTGGGCAAAACATATGAGGGCTGAAGGGCCTGAACCAGTTCCCTGAACCCTTCACTCTCCACAATGCTGAGGGGCTGGCAGTCCTTCACGATGAAATTGAGCACAGCTTCATCCAGCATCTGCTTCCTGGAAGCTTGATGGTTAAAAATGAAGTAAAGAATAAATTAATAGGAATTAATTATCAATAAAGCAACTGTGGGTAAGTAGTAGAAGGGCTGTATACCTGAGTCTATCCTGGGTGTATCCGGGACTTCATTTTCACACCTGGCCCTATAATGTCTCAGCATTAAGGAGGCGCTTTTGTTTAAATACGACAGCTCTGTCGAACAAATGCAACATTTAGCCTGCAGAAAATATGAAGAGTAAACTAAGAGTCACTTTCAAATGAACTTGAATTCAGATAGATCAAGTGGAAACTCTGAGAGGAACAGGATGAAACAACAAGGAAATTAAAACAAAGAAAATAGTATTTTAAAAATACTATTTTTAAATACCTTATTTTCCGATATCAGATCAAAATGGTCCCACACAGCTGGAACCTTTCTTTTTCCTTGAGGCTGCTCTTGCTCCATAATTTGTGATAAATTTGCACAAGGACCGTCCGCAACACATACGAGAGTCTTTGGGCAAATGCATCCCGTTGACTGATGCGCTTCCTTATAAACGCTGGCGCCAGTGTTTCGACGCGCTAGCGTCACATGACCAATACAGTACCTGTATCGGTCACGCGACTTTCTTAAAGCGATACGCACCGACACGCACCGACACAGGGTTTCACTCTATGAGCTCGACGCATGTGCCGACGCATCAGTGTTGCCGGACCCATCACTAGTTATATGCTATCAGCACCGAGCAACATGAGGTCAATGTCAATGCTACGGTTAGTTTAAGTTACCACTGGCTTCTGTTAGCTACGCAACTGTTGGCGAGTTTTATTTTATATGTGTTCATATTTATTGAAATGTACACACAGCATGTGTTTTTGTGTCGTAAATATTTAGACTGAAGTCTAAATTTTGTTTCGTCCGCTCTCTAGAGGGTTATTCACAATAATGAAGTTAAGATTCGGGTTAGCTTAGTTTAGTGGGGTAGGGGGAGTCGTAACCGGCGCAGCGGCTTGCCGAGGCATGTTGGCAGGAGACGTAACGTTGTTACATGACGATTCTCGGTCAGAGTCATTCTTCAAATTTATTTATTCTCCGTTTTTTTTCCGGGTTTTTAAAGTAAACGCCAACCGTTTGTCAAAGCAGCGATGGCGGTTACATGAACACACACAAATGCCACACAGAGTTGACTGACAGTGAGAGGACAGACCAGACTGTTAAGTTGAAGGTCTGAGCATGAAGAGAGAGAGATGAGGGTCGAGCGAGCTGCGGGTTGAATGAGAAGAGAGAGCAGAGGTAACATCAATAACGCAGTTAATTAGAAGAACAAACTAGTGTTTTCTTATTAATTCCCAGCTGTTACAGTCAAAATCAGTAATGCAATCCTGTGTGAAGCTGCCTCACTGCTGCACTTAGTGTGAATTCAGCTGAAGTTTACATCTGTCTCCTGTGTCCATTAAGTAGACACACTCAGACCCGTTGAATCTGTGTATTATTCGTTCAGTTGTTATTCAGCTGAGAATCAAAAAACTATGCATTAAAAAGTAGGTCATTTTTCGTTTCATTGTTTTTACAATGAGAACAAATAAATCAACATTCATTTGTTTTTCAATATCCTGTTTGTTAATGGGCATTGGAGAGATAATTGCTGGATATGCACCGCAGCTGATCGGTCAGCGCAGCGTTGGTTCCTGTTTTGGTTACTGTTATAAATTAAGACAAAAATAGTTATCTGCAGTTATTTTGTATATAAGTATAAATTGCTGTTGTGCTGTGATGAAAACACAGACGATAGAACTTCCGGGTCACGTAGCTCGGACAAATTAAATATTAAAATCAAAATCTGTTCGTGGGCAGTATTTAAACTTTACTTTATTTGATCTGAATTAAAAAGACGGGATATTGAAAAGCAAAAGAATTTTGATTTATTTGCTTTCATTTTAAAAATGATAAAACAAAAAATGACCATTTTTTAAAATATTTATTGTTTTTTGGATTCTTAATTGAATAAGAATTCAATGGATTCATTTTGTGTTCTTATTCGGTTTTTCATTTCAAGCAGACAATGTACAGACTAACGTCGTTTTTTACTATTCAGTTTATACAGAAAAACAAAAAATCTTTCATTTTTTTTAGGTAAAATTGAATAGCTGAAGGAACGGGATGAAGTAATTTAAAAAATATATTTTTTATTTATTTATTTTAATAGGTATGTGGTGTTCTGACCCAGTCACCTCCACCCACCTGCTTTGAGCAAAATTTCACAGGCTCTATAGTAAATGGTGAGTATTATTGAAATGATTTTGATGATTTACTTGATGTGTTTTACTTGGTCTGGCAATGCTGCTTTTAATTTCTTAAAAAAAATAACATTTTGTATACAATGTGCTATAACAGCAATACCATTTACTGGAGCCACATTCCTAGGTAAAACTAATGCTGTCTAATACAACAATCCTGTAATGATTCCTACCATAATGAAGGTCATAGTATTCATTCAGTGTATGTGATGTATATTTTTATTTGGCGTTCTTCTAGTTCAGACTAGTGAACACTTTGCATGGAGCACCTTTCCAAAGGCTCTGTAGTAAATGGTGAGTATAATTCAAATTATTCTGTTTGATTTGTTTACACAGTCTTTCAAAATACATGTATATGACAATGTTGCTATCAGTTTCTGAAATAATCACTTAAAGTTTTTGTATACGGTGTGCTAAAATGTTAAAAATATACACATTGTCCAATTTACTGACTCCACATTTTTAGCTAAACAATATGCAATACAATATAGTCTAATACAACAGGCCTGCAATTATTACTACCATCATAAAGGCTTTTGTGCCATGTTTGTAACAACAGTTTCAAAGAGTGTCTGATAATAAGACTAACCGGGCTGTTCTAAATGGGGTGTGCTTAATGAAATATTTACCTCTTACAAAACAAGTCAATTGCGCCACAAACTACAGCCTCCAAAATGACCTGTTGAATTAACATATCCTTGAATCTGTTTCAGCAAACACTGTATATTATAACTTTCATGATAGTAGGATTTTTTTGCATTACTGTTGTTTGACTGCAGTAGTTTTTACTTGATAAGTGAGTATGCATTTGAGTAACACAACAAATTAACCAAGCAGAAGTGTGCATCTGTTTAGTGAGGAAGCTCTGTTGGGTGTGTTTTAAGTTGACTTGCCTTTAACCCCCCCTCCACCCCCCCCCAACCCCAGAGTGAATGTGGCAGTGGCTAGCCGTGATGTCTTGCTCATTTAACATTCTAAGAATGTTGAGAACCAATCAGATTGCTCGGTTGGATTTACATGTTGTATAATTGTGTTTTACTTGATTTAATTTGTTGCCTTTTATTAACTGTACACTTTGCAGGCTGGAGATGAAGCCTTCCAAGGATCCATTGAGGACACCATGGTAGGAATATACGTTGTCAAACCAGGAGATGCCACCAGTAAACCAGAGGACATGGGGGTTGTCCTTGAAGGCCAGATTGTACTGCGTGATCTGGACAACGTTGCATTTGGTGCTGCAATGTTGTTTGGCTTAGTGTATGCCTTGAACCTCAACTACCCCACTGAACTGAGGTATACTTTTGAAGTGCTCCAGAAAGTTGTGATGGAGCTTGACAGCGACACTCTCTCTAAGAAAGCCCAAGTTCTAAAAAACAGACTCCATCAGTGAGCTGTTGCCATATGAAAAGGCTGAGACGCAGTTTACCATGTTTGCCCCTTGAAATACAAAACATGGTTGATCTTTCATTGCATTGATGATGCTTTGAGCACTTACGGGACTCCCTTACACTGCGTTGATGTATGCTACCTCCCCATACATAAATATGTTTTGCCTCAAGACTTCTGAACCCGTCTACCATGTTAGCCCTTTGGAAAATGGACTATTCAATGCACTAGTACTGGACTGAAATGATGCAACTCACATGATGCATTGCCTTTACGTATGTTTTCGGCAATATTTGTAACGTGTGCTTACAAATTGCAAGTCAGAAGTGTTGGTGCTACTCTGACATATAACTACTGTGTTTGTGCTACACACTCTTATAACGAGAGCTGTCCTTGTAAAGGGATACTTTGTTCTGATTACTGCCATGTGTTTTTGTACACACAAACCCCATTGTGGTACATTGTTAATATTTTGTTTTCAGTTGGAAGCTGGTTTAAGGTCAGACAGTACTTTGTTCTAATAAGTGATGTTTCTTAATACATTCATACACACATTTACACAGTCATACCTTTTTTTTTCTTTCTCTCATTAGGAAGCTGTTTTAGGGACACAGTACTTTGTTTGAATAAGTGATGCATCTTTATACTTTTATACCCATACATACATACATGCACGCATTCAGACTATTGTGGAACATTCTTTATTGGCATTTTGTGGTCATTGTTAATTGACGTTTTCTTTTCATTAGGAAGCTATTTTAAGTGCAGAAAGTAATGCATCAGTTCATAGCAGTTACAGATGTTCTTGCAAATGCTACTTTCAAGCAAGAGTAATGTGGGAATGTACACAGATATACACAGTCTCACATAGAATTTGTCACCATGGGATGAGACGCCGGGTTCCGGCGCTCAGACCATATCCCTTCTCATCCCTGCCTCTCATTGGGCAGCGTCTCAGCGGGTTCCCAGCTGTCAGTGTTACGGGACGGCTGGGGCCCAATTAATCCTCATCAACTGAGGCGCTGCTAATGAGGATAAAAAGGAGCAGCTTCGATCATTCGGGGCTGCGATTTAAGCACTGTTAGACTGGAACCCTTACGTCCGGTGCCAGTCCTCTTCTCATCTGGCAGCATTACTTGTGAGTGTTACCCTGTTAAGAGTATTTGTGCCTTGGTACCCCTACGCCTGGTGCCAGCTCTCTGCTCGCCTACTGTGTAACTTGTGAGTGACATCTTGTACGAGTACTTGTGTCTTGGAGTCCGTATGTCCGGTGCCAGCTCTCTACTCGTCTGGCTGCATAACCTGTGAGTGTTACCCGCTGTGAGTTCTCATACTTTGGTACCCCTATGCCCGGTGCCAACTGTCTACTCCGGTGCTGTACTACTCGTGAGTGTTACATTGTATGAGTATCTGTGCTTTCCTTATCCCTCACCCTTGTCATCAATAAAACATCACAACTCACTGGCTTGCCCTTGGCTCTCACTGTGTGGCTCCCCAGAGCCACACGGAACAGAATTGTTTACAGATATTTACTACTCAAACATGGTCAAAAGTGTTTAACTGGTAAAAGAAAAGGGCACTTTGCCCTAACACATGAATTGTGTTTATTAATATATTGCATACATGTTTTTTTTTTTGTTTTTTTTGTTACTTATTTGTACCCGTAGGTAGACTTGGTTTGCAGTCTGGTGACAAGCCACCGGCTGCTGGTCGCTGCGTGCGCGAGCGCCCTAAACCTACATGTTTTTGGTGTGCGGGAGGAAACCGGAGAAATCCCGGAGTAAACCCACGCAACACGGGGAGAACATGCAAACTCCACACAGCTCACTGTTGGTCGGGGGCTGGGATCGAACCCACGATCTCATGATCTCCGCGGTCCCCCGGCCGAGGGTAAAACTGTGCTTCCACAGTGCTAAACCACTGCGCCACCGTGCAGCCCACTGCACTCGTGTACGTACCTACAAAGGCTCGTGTACGTACCTACCTTTGTACTCGTGTACGTACCTACATACCACTGACAAGTGGATTTTGGCTCTGATTGTATTTTCTAGTTTGAAAGCGCCAAAAAGTGGATTTGTACTTGAATGTTCAAGTTGTTTTATCAACAAAATACAGTTTCTCTTCTTGTTGTAAAAGAAATGTTTTTCTCCTGGCCTCATTTGTTTTGAAAATTTCATGTTAGATATTTTGGTAGTTGGTTAGGCTGCATTAATTTATTTGAATAAATTCATGTACAAAAATAGCTTAATTTTATGTAGGATACACAAAGTATGCAGAAGCTTTATAACTTAATAGTGAGACCTACCTAAACAAATTAAGTTGTAACAAAACACTGCAAAGACTTTATATAAAAAACTTGCATTGCTTTAACAGAGGGTAATTGAGTACGCTAAAAATAAAAAAGTCATGTTAATTTACATAGGGTAATTGAACACTCTATACATAAAGAAGTTATGTTGGTTTAGCATAGGTTTGTTTCATGTACATGACATAAAAGACAAACTTTAAATTTTTATGAGAAAGTTGTGTTCTTTGAACAAATAAGAATTGCGTATACTTAACACAAATACATTTTTTTTGGTAAACATAACTTTATTATGTGCAACCGATATACATATTTTTTTCATGTAAATTGAACAGATTTTTTTTTCAGTGTATACATAAAGAAGTTGTGTTGGTTTAGCATAGGTTTGTTTCGTGTACATGACATAAAAGAAAAACTTTAAATTTTTATAAGAAAGTTGTGTTCTTTGAACAAATAAGAATTGCGTTGTGGCGGTTCGGTTAACCCCCACAACAGATTAAGGACAGTCAGCTCGCTTCTCTTGGTTTTTCTCGCTGCACTACTGAAATGTAATGTGCCATTCATGTATTGTGATGTAATGTGCCATTCATGTATAGTGTTCATGTGTCCTGTCCTTACTGTGACCTAGAGACTGAGATCAATATGTAGATGTGCCTTGTAACCTCTTTGTCCTGCAAGCTGGAGCAGAGGCTAGCAATCTGCCTATTGTTATGTATGTCTCTCAAATGCAAATGTCTTATGCCTGTTCTGCAGTCTCTTTGATCATACCAACTGCTGGGAATACCCTTTGATGTATTGTCTGAGTTGGGTATATATACTGCACTGAAATGCATGTTCTCTCTCTCATTCTCACTTCTGCAACTGCTGCTGCTGGACACACACACATTGTGTCTCTTCTCTGAGAGCCTGAGGATCCCGCTCCGGGCTGCTCACACTTGGCATGGAGCGGGGATCCTGTGACGGCGGTATGACTTAATAAACCTACTTAAAACCTCAGCATCGCTGCTTATTTTTACATGCCGCCGCAGCGTATACTTAACACAAATACATTTTTTTTGGTAAACATAACTTTATTATGTGCAACCGATGTACACATTTTTTTCATGTAAAGTGAACAGATTTTTTTTTTCAGTGTATACATAAAGAAGTTGTGTTGGTTTAGCATAGGTTAGTTTCGTGTACATGACATAAAAGAAAAACTTTAAATTTTTATAAAAAAGTTGTGTTCTTTGAACAAATAAGAATTGCGTATACTTAACACAAATACATTTTTTTTGGTAAACATAACTTTATTATGTGCAACCAATGTACATATTTTTTTCATGTAAATTGAACAGATTTTTTTTTCAGTGCAATGGGAGATTTTAGAGCTCTGCTTGGGAGACATTTAACTGTGGTGGAGGTGTCACAAATTGAACAAATGGCAGGAACTCAGGGGGTTTCAGATTCGGCACCATTCACCCCCGCAGCAACAGCATTAGGTACAGCAATGAGACAGAAATTTTCAATTCCACCAGTAGCTTTAAGGGCCTTGACTTTTTCAATAAAGTCAGGAGAGAGTCCTATGGCATTTGTAAGTAGATGCAAAATGGAATGGACAGCAGCTGCAGGATCACACCCCAATACATATGATTTTCACAGAGACATGTTTAGGCAGGCAGTGTTAAAAGGAGTGCCTCAAGTAGTGAGAGAGGCTATGGAAAGCAACCCAGATATTCCAAGCAGCACTGTGGAAATGTGGGAAAGACATTTAATGCATCATATGCGTAAAGAGCAGGAGAAGGCAGAAAAAGGGAAAGCAGACAAAGACAGTCAGGAAATGCAACTGTTAAAATTACAGTTAGACAAGGCAAGAAGAGAGGTAAATGAGGCAAAGAAACAAGTTAAACCTGCCAGGCAGTTGGTACAGCGGGCTCCGGAAACCCCCCCAGGGCCAATGCCCACACCACCACCGGGTCTGGCAGTTTTACCTGCCCCAGTGTACCCAGCACTCCCTGTTTGGCCACCCCACACACAATATTACTGGGGTAGAACAGGTGGATCAAATTATTATAGAAGGGCTCCACGTGGAGGCAGGAGAGGCAGGGGAATTCCAGGTAGAAGGGTTATGGATACCAATGCTTGCCATGGGTGTGGTCAGATGGGGCATTGGAAGAAGGAGTGCCCGACTAATCCTTTTCCACCACCCTTCACTCCATCATCACAAATGCCACAAGCAAAGGGAGGTTATCAGGCGCCATATGCAGCAGCAGCTCCACCTGCTGGACAATATCCAGCATACACCTCAAGTGTGGGGGGAAGTGTACCTCACACAATATGAGGAGGAACAATGATGGGGCCCACAGAGAAAAAGTAACATGGGAATGGCAGACCCCATGGTTACTATGAAGGTTATGGATTGTGACCTGCCTTTTCTGGTTGATACGGGGGCAACCTATTCAACTTTGAACTGTGACATTGATCCTGCACTGTTGTCATCTAAAGCTGTGGAGGTGACTGGTTTCTCTGGGGTACCTGAAAGACTGCCTGTGACAAAGCCTTTGAACACTGGTATTGCTGGTCAAACTGTGAAACAACGTTATGCCTGCTAAAAAAATTCTCCAACCAATTTGTTGGGGAGAGACCTGCTGATTAAATTGGGGGCATCGGTACTGTGCTCGGCCGATGGAGTCATCCTATCGTTCCCCAATGGCGCTGCGATGAACTGTTCACTGCAAGGACTGTCATTGCATGGACAAATGTTGAAACTTGATGTGACATCATAAGCGCCAAACACCTGGGCAGACATTTATTGGGCCCTGACTTACCCGAAAAGACAGGCTTGCTGCCAGTATTTGTGGCCTGGAAGCCTTGGATTTCTCTTCTTGCACCCTACACACCTCCCGTTGACCCCCTACATGTCACCTTGTATTATGACAGAAACTCAGATGACGTCTATTATGACAGATTTTCCTCTCAACTGGATGGTCACCAGTGGACCATACAGTCTTAAGTTTTTGTATGTAGGACAGGAGGGTGTGGCCAGGGATGCTGTGTTAACTCCAGAGCAGTTACAGTGGTATGAAATGTCAGAGGAATCAGCACCACATATCACTATGCTCATACATGCTAATCACCAGGCAAAAGAGTTAGGACCTATGGTTAAAGCATTAGCTGCAGCCACTGATTGGCAGATGGCACAAATATCAAAAGTAGAACACTCTGCAAAATATCAGGCCTATCGCATCCCACTTAATACAACTGATGAGCTCCTGCTGGAACATAGCTAGTTTGAGAGAGATCATGCAGGGAGCGAACTGATCATGAATCAGCGGCAGACATGTTAGATTCACTGCCAGCAAATTTATGGTCACAAGGACCCACAGATGTTGGTAAATGTGTTAACATCTCTCCCATTTTGTTTCAGGTGTTGACAGGAGAACCCGTTTGGCAACATCAGTATGCTCACAAGCCTGCAGCAGAGGAGGGCATTGCTGACACTATTGAAGGGCTGCTTCGGGCAGGAGTGTTATGGCCCTTTTCCACTAGCACGCTTTAGCGCGACATGGGACGGCTTAGCACGCTTTGTACGCTTTTCCACAAGCCCCAACACGGTTTAACAGCCGCGATTCTCAGCCCCGCTCCAGGGCAGGGTACAGCAGTGCTGAGCTGTGCCGTGTCGTGACGTTAACAGACTGGTCGCCGCTGATTGGTCAGGTCGTAACCGGCGCTGATTGGTCAGGTTGTAACTGCCCCTCTCCTCCTCCTCTTCTACCAAATCTTCACGACCTTCTCAATAAAGTTTTTGAGAAAAAAAAAAAAGAATCTTCACGACCGCCATTACTCAGCACGCAACCACTGTTGGCGGTTTCTTTTCAGTGTATTGCTGTGCTATTTTCATTTATTCTCTATCAAAAATGGCTTCGCGTAATAAGGGTGTTCCATGGACCAATAAGGAGCTGCAGTGTCTGCTCACTGCATTGTCAGACGAACGTATCCAGTGCGAGTTAGACGGAGCCACCCGGAATGAAAAAATATACCGGGAGGTCTCGACATTGGAGTCCTTTAACGGTGAGTTTTAAGTTTTTTTTATTGTGCGTTTTTTCGCAAATATATTCGGTAAGACGCTCAGTTTATTTATGCAATAAAAAAGCTGTTCATTTGTGGATGATGATTGCTGCTTTATTGCAGCACACTGCGGACTAAAGCTTTTATTTTAATTATTCATGTGAACAATACGCTGAAATAAGCTTATGTAATCTTGTTAAAAACTACTGTCTTTTCTGTATATCTTGCACTTTCGTGCTGTATTTTATTGTGTGCATTTTCCTTGTAGAATCATCCCACGCGTCCGCCGTGCCAGCCCGCCCGGATTCATTCAACCGAGCCTTCCTGACCCAGTTTGGGAAGCTGCTGTAGAGGCACTCAGTGGTCGGCATGTATACAATGTCGATTAACCTTCATTTTGTGTTGCAATTTTTTTTTTTATTTTAATATTTTGTATATAATAAAATGGAATTGTTTTGGAAAGTGTGGTTTGTCTGTTATAACACTGAATTATAAAACAGTATAATTACATAGAAATTCCATTGCCTAGTCTGATGAAAATGATGCTGATCATCCTGTCAGGGGTCAACCATTGTAAAGGCAATGTAATTTTTAACTAGACCAAAAAACAAATGTTTTTGTAAGCTTTCTGTTCTTTTTATTGAAATATCATAAAAAATTAGCACCACATGATCAATTTATAAACGTTGGGTAAATTTTTTATGTTAACTTATAAGAAGTTGCACAGTTGGACTTTAAAATGCAGCAGGAGAGACTGATGAAGCTTACAAGTCAAAGTAAGTACAAGTATATGTAAATGTCTTCTCTGGTTAAACTCTCTGGACTTAATTGTGAGATAAAACCACAGAGCGAGCAAGGCAATAATCCTTGGATCCTCCATTTTTTGTCTCGTGTAAATAAGGACTCAGTCGGGTGCGTAATGTCACGGGAGTGTGGCCCCGCCTCGCTGGGAGTCTGGCGCCGCCTCGCTTCTAAAACCTCCTAACACAAACCATCACAGCACAAGCACAACACCGTGCTAATGGAGACAGAAGCATTCCGAGCCGTACTGAAGTGAATCGAGCCGTACCGAGGTGTGCTGGGCTAGTGTAAAACAGGCTATAGAAAATTCTCACTCTGCCTGGAACACCCCTATTCTCCCAGTGGAAAAGCAGACAATGGGGAAATACAGAATGGCACACGATTTGAATAAATGAATGAATGAATGAATGAATGAATCTTTATTTTGGATAGATTAAAAGTACAGATTAAAAGAAACTGAATAATATAACAAAGGGGGAAAGAAAATCCAACAAGGTCAAATTAGACAATAACTCCTCTGATTATACAGTTCAACATAAGTTATCCGAAATGGGTGATGGCTGAAGCCGCAGCTTATATTACCCACCCATATTCCATCCAAGACTTCACAAGAAAAACAAAACAAGAGCGATTACAATTCAGAACAAAGCTAAGACAAAATGTGACAAAAAACTAAGCTACAACACAACGCAGACTGGATATGACAATCCTCGTGTGATTTTACATGTCATCTTGTATATATGTTTGGAGTATTTCTTCCTTTAGTTTTTGTTTAAATTGTCCAAGCATTGTACATGATTTTAATTCAGGTCCAAAATCATTCCATAATCTGACTCCTTGCACTGAAACACAATGTTGCTTGGTGGTAGTTCTCACTGAAGGTTTTTGAAATATACATGTTCCTCTGAAATGATATTGTTTCTCCTTTATTTGGAACAACTATTGGATATTTGCGGGCAGTGATAGATTCTTCACTTTAAACATTATTACTGCAGTTTTAAAGTCAACCAGATCTTTCAACTTGAGAGCTTTTAATTTAAGAAAAAGTGGGTTTGTTGGTTCCCTGTAAGCAGCTTTGTTTATTATTCTAATAGCTCTCCTCTGAAGTATAAAGACTGGATATATGTTTGTTTTATATGTATTTCCCCATACTTCAGTACAATATGTCATGTATGGGAGTATTAATGAATGATACAAGGTATATAGTGTGGGTTGATTCAGCAAATATTTCACTCTGTGTAGTATTGCAATTGATTTGGATATTTTACCTTTAATATAATTAATATGTGACTTCCAACACAGTTTATTATCAATTATTACTCCAAGAAATTTAGTTTCGGATACCCTTTCAATCTCTACACCATTTACACTGAGTTTAGATACTAAGTTGTTGTGATGGTTGTTAAAAACTATGAATTTTGCCTTACTTAAATTGAACGTTAATTTGTTTGAATCAAACCACAGTTTAAGCTTTCCTAATTCCTTTCTGAGTGTATCCAAAAGTTGTTCCAAATTGCTTCCACTGCATAGTAGATTAGTGTCATCGGCAAACAATATTAAGTCCAATTTTTCTGAAACTTTCATTGGCTCCATCGATCTTGAAAGATCATGGGGGGGTTTTGTGCCTTCGGTCATCATTCAGGGAGCTACACCGTTGGGCGTGGCTGTAGAGGCTGATACGGGATCTGCAGGTCCTGTCGCAGCCGCTGCAGATAAATTCTTCACAGTGTAGTGTGGGTCTCGACAGTCTCCTCTGTCTGCGGAGTCTCTTCTCCCCCCAGCGAGTGTCTCTTCTCTCCTCTGCTGTTCGGATGACATCCTGGGTGATGGTCCACCAGTTGGAGCGGACAGAGGCGGCTGACTCGAGGTCGGAGGGGTTGAAGCCTCCAGCCTTGAGGTCGCGCTTGCAAACATCCTTGAATCTGAGAGTTGGGCGTCCCTTTGATCTAGTTCCAGTAGCCAGCTCCCCATACAGTAAGTCTTTGGGGATGCGGCCATCCTCCATTCGGTTGACGTGGCCAAGCCATCGCAAGCGTCTCTTTGTCAGGATGGCAAACATACTGGGCACATCTGCTCTGGCCAGGACGTCGATGTTGGAGACACGGTCCTGCCAAGTGATGCGCAGTAGTCTGCGAAGGCAGTGTTGGTGGAAGGCGTTCAGCCGGCGTTCCTGGCAGGAGTAGAGGGTCCATGTTTCACTGCCGTATAGGAGAGTACTCAGTACGCAGGCCATGTAGACTCTTATCTTGGTGTTGGTGGTTAGCATAGAGTTGTCCCAGACTCGCTTCGCCAGACGGGCCATCACCGTCGATGCCTTACGGGCATTCAGTTCGGCGTCTAGGGAGAGATTGCTGGAGATGATCGACCCGAGATAGGTGAACTTGTCCACCACCGCAAGTGTGTGGTCGCCGATGTTGATACTGGGAGCACTGCTGACATCCTGGCCCATGACCTTGGTCTTTTTAAGGCTGATGGTGAGGCCAAACTCAGAGCAGGCATGAGCAAAGCAGTTGATGAGACGCTGGAGCGCTTCTACGGTGTGGGCAACAAGACCAGCATCATCAGCAAAGAGCAGCTCCCTGATTAGAACGCTCCGCACCTTGGTCTTTGATCTGAGGCGTGCCATGTTGAAGAGGCCTCCGTCACTCCTGGTGTGAAGGAAGACACCGTCTTCAGAGTCCCGGAAGGCGTAGCACAGAAGCAGGGAGAAAAAGATGCCAAATAGGGTAGGAGCCAGAACACAACCCTGCTTCACACCGTTCTTGATCGGGAAAGGGTCTGAGGATAATCTATCAAACTGGACAATGCCGTTCATGTCCTGGTGGAACGACTTGATCATGCTCAAAAGCTTGGGGGGACATCCAATTCGTTGGAGGAGGGCAAACAGTCCATCCCTGCTGACCAAGTCAAAAGCCTTGGTCAGATCAATAAAGGTCAAAAAGAGGGGTTGTCTCTGCTCCCGGCACTTTTCTTGCAGCTGCCTCATAGAGAAGACCATATCTATGGTTGACCTGGTTGCTCTGAATCCACACTGCGCCTCTGGATACACACATTCGGCAAGTAGTTGTAATCTGTTGAGGACGACACGGGCAAAGGCTTTGCCAACTATGCTTGGGAGTGAGATACCACGATAGTTGTTACAATCGCTCCGCTCCCCCTTGTTCTTGTAGAGAGTGATGATTTTGACATCACGCATATCTTGGGGCACAGCCCCTTCCTCACAGCACTGCAGCAGGAGCTCATGGAGGTGTTTCAAGAATGAGCTCTCCTTTGCGGTTTTGACAATTTCAGGGGGGATGTTGTCACTGCCTGGAGCCTTGCCATTTGAGATGGAGTCTATCGCCTTGCTGAGCTCCTCGATGGTGGATGGAGCATCAAGCTCATCCATGACTGCCAGTAGAGGGGTGTTCTCAAGAGCCGTGTTCGAGACGGTGGCTACTCTCGAGTAGAGCTCTTGGTAGTGCTCAGCCCATCTCTCCATTTGTTTACCGTTATCCTTGATGACATCTCCTGCAGCTGATTTAAGTGGGACGGTCTTGATGACACTGGGACCGAAAGCCTTCTTCATGCCTTCGTACATTTTGCGCATGTTTCCGTGATCTGCAGAAAGCTGTATGTCCTGGCAGAGGTTAAGCCAGTAGTCGTTGGCACATCGCCTTGCAATCTTTTGTGCATTGTTCCTCGCAGCGTGCAGTGTAGCAAGTGTCCGCACAGAGGGCTCCTTCTTGTGGGCAATTAGGGCTGCACGTTAGGTGGCGATTGCAGATTCCATCTCAGCGGCTCCAGCTTCAAACCAATCTGCACTCTTCCCCACCTTTTTCCCAAAGGTACCTATGGCGGTCTCAAACACAGCCTCACGGATGTGGTTCCACCTTGCAGAAGCACAGTCGGTGGGACAGTCCGCCAGGGCTTCATTTATGACTTTAGCATAGCGTTCCCACAGTTCAGGTACTGTAATCATAGCTGTGTTGATGCGGGGTCGGGGTTTCTGCTTGGAGCAGTTGACACGTCTGAGGCAGAGACGTACCTTAGTGGCGACCAGGGAATGGTCGGTGTCACAGTCAGCGCTGTGGAAACTGCGCGTGACCAGCACTCGGTTCAGCAGGGATCCCCTGGTGATGACGAAGTCCAGCTGATGCCAGTGGCGAGACCTTGGATGTCTCCAGGACACACGGTGACAGGGCTTGGTGGAGAAGAATGTATTGGTCAGGCAGAGGTCATGAAAGGAGCAGAGTTCAAGAAGGCGTTGACCGTTCTCGTTGAGCTTGCCGACGCCGAAGCGGCCAATGCAGCGGGGCCAGGAGTCATGATCTGCCCCTATCCGTGCGTTAAAGTCACCGAGCAGAAACAGGTGCTCCTTGGCAGGGATCTGCTGGATCCTGGTTTCGAGCGCCTCGTAGAATGCATCTTTCACCTCAGTTGAAGAGCAGAGCGTCGGAGCATAGGCGCTAAGGATATTAGCTGGTCGAGAGGAGGTTATGAGATGGAGAGAGAGGACTCGTGGAGTGCCTGAAGACAGCGGTTCAATAGAGGACAGAAGGGAGTTTCGAACAGCGAATCCAACACCGTACAGGCGATGCTCGTCAGGCTCCTGTCCCTGCCAGAAAAATGTATAGTTCTTCTCCTTCAAGCTGCCGCTGCCCGGGAGTCGCGTCTCTTGCAGTGCTGCAATGTCAATATTGAGCCTCTTCAGCTTGCGGTCGATGATGGCAGTTTTCCTGGCGTCGTTGATTTGCTGGAGGTCATCAGAGAGGCCAGGACACATTGTTCTGACGTTCCAGGTTGCCAGACTCAGCGCTGGCGGCTTTGGTTTCTTGATATTAGCTGGTGCAGTGATTACAGTCCGTGATTCAGCTTTTGGCCTACACTTCAAGCACCCTTTGAAGTAAGTGGACCGTGACGGGCCAGCACCTTACTGACTGGGGGCTGCCCAGCTACAGGCAGGCGGTAGCTGGCCAGTGGGACACGACGATCCCTCCCACCGTCGGGAGACAGCTCTAGGCACCTGAGCTTACGCTTACGCCAATTTGCTTTGGACTTTTAGCCAGTAACTGCATCTCCCCGTTTTGAGCTGCCGCAGAAGGCGGCACTGGAGTGACATCTCCAGGGCACAGGCCAGGGTGAAGTTGTGGAGAAACTGAGATGCCCAGTTGACAGATCCTCCTTCTTGGCCTTGCTGGTAGTGTCCAATGGAAGGGACTAGCCGATACAGTTGGTACCAACTTGGCTACAGGAGTTGCCGGGAGGTCCCGCTACGTGAAGACCAACCGCCTTCGGGGCTCCACTCTGGATTTTCTGTAGGGGTTGTCTCCCTTAGCCTTTGTCACTCCCGTGACGACCACAAGGCGGTGGTGCTATTTGCCCATAGCTGGGGGTTGTTTTGTGTGGCACCAGGGCGTGTCCACATGCCGGTGGGCCTGCATGCCATACATTTGGGCCCAGCCCAAGGGGGACACACCTCCTCCCTTAATGCAACAGGTTGTACTGGGCTACATCTTATCAGTAGAGGAGAGAGAAAACTTCCTCCCCCACCTGACCCAGCTTCTGAAACTTTACATATATCATTTAGTATCATTTATATACATATTGAATAACAATGGCCCCAAAACTGAACCCTGTGGGACTCCACAAGTAACCTTCAGTAACTGTGAGTTTTTGTTACCAACACATACATACTGATATCTATTCTTTAAGTAACTACATAACCAGGACAGTGCTACCCCTCTAATACCATAATTTTGTAGTTTCTTTAATAATAAATTATGATCCACTGTATCAAATGCTTTTTTAAGATCCAGGAATACCCCAACTGAGTACTCTTTATTTTCAATGGCAGTTGATATTTTTTCTATAAATTCCATTAGAGCAAATGCAGTTGTCCTCTTGTGTCTGAACCCATATTGCTGCTCACACAATAAATTATTCTTCAGTATGAAGTTGTCAATTCTCTCATAGAATATTTTTTCAAGTATCTTGGAAAATTGCGGCAATAGTGAAATTGGTCTATAGTTTGAGAATTCCCCTCTGTCACCCGTCTTGTATATCGGAATTACTTTAGCTATTTTCATTGCATTGGGAAATATACCTGTTTGGAGAGGCAGGTTACAGATATACGTCAGTGGTTTCAGTGGTTTGAGGAAAATTAATTCCCTGGTCTCCACCCCCACAGTGCCGGTGCCAAATCCATACACTGCTTTAGCTGCCCTCACACCACAACATTCATGGTTCACATGTATTGATTTGGTCAATGCATTTTTCTGTCTTCCCTTAGCAGACGAGAGCAGAAATTTGTTCTCATTCACCTACAGGGGCACACAGCTGCGCTACACCAGAGTTCTACAGGGTTTCATTTTGTCACCGGGCATTTTCAATCAGGTTCTTAAGGAACAGTTACAGGACTGTCCTCTTCCTCCAGGTGTAGTTCTGGTACAGTATGTTGATGACATTTTGATAGCAGCACCAGGTCCTGACAGTTGTTTGGAAGCTACAAAGAGCGTGTTGTTGAGATTGTTTGAATGTGGGTTCAAAGTGTCTAGGCAAAAACTATAGTGTGCTAGGCACTATGTTTCTTTTCTGGGACGTGTTATCATGACCACAGGGTCTGGCCTGTCATCATCACACAGGGATTCCATCCTCCACCACCCCAAGCCGCAAACAGTAAAAGAGATGTTATCATTTTTGGGACTAACAGGGTTCAGCAGACATTACATCCTACAGTACAGTGAACGCACCACACCCTTGCGTGCGCTAGTGAATGAACAAAGCATGAGAAATCTCACTGCCCCACTAACATGGACACTGTCACACCCGAGCGCTATTTTATCCGCGCTCGGGCCACACACCATTTCTGTCAGGCTTTGACAGCGGTATTGTCATTCTGGCTCCCCGGGCTCTGATTTGTCAAACGCTCGGGAATTCCCCGCTGTCAGAGTCTGAGCAGCTGTGCTGCATTTGCGGTCGTTAGCAGCCGGCTTTAAATGCCGGCACCAGCGACTGCATCTTGCGGCTGTCTCGTCAACTTTCCCGTCAACATTCTCCCAATGTTCATCCACAATTCTCCTTTGATGTAAGTGTGTTTATTGTCACAGTTATCGTTTGTATTCCTTGCCTTCTTCCTTTGTCTGATGGTGAGCAAGTGTTCCTTATCTCAGCCGTCATTGATCATTGTCTTGCTAATGGATAATCTTGCTGCTTAGCCCATGTGGCTAGTTATCTTGTCCTACCCTTGCCTTGAACTATAATAAACTATTGTGCAACTTTACTGGTCTGTGGCACCTTATGCTGGCTCGTGAGGGCCAGACGTGACAGTAGACAGCCGCCAGAAGGAGACGCCGATCACAGTAAGTTGCATTCAGGAGAACTCTGCTCTTTCCTGTCTGGGTACGGTGTACTGGAATTATGCCGTCGCGGAGGGGTCGTACTCAGGGTTCCAGCGACCAGCTGACCGAGGTGCTGGAGCAAGTGGATGAAATCCTCATCGCCGCCTCCGACCTTGATCTTAATCCTGATACCCTTATCGCCCCTCCCCTCCTCGACTATCAGCCCATTGTACACTGGTACCTAGACTGGGATGAGGACGTGCTCGACCAACTGCCTCCCCGCTACGACGACCACCCAGAAGTCGACGCGAGGAGACTTGATATCGCCGCCCAACGCAGAATACTCCAGAGGTACGAGGAAGAAGAAGCCCAGAGGTGGAGGAGACGGAATCCCCGCTGCCCGCTTTGGGATCCTGATCCCTTCCTCAATCCAGTCCAGGAGTTCGCACCACCTGTGGCCCATCGAAGACGTTGGCGTCGCGGCCAGAGACATTCTCAGCAAAAGTCCCATCCGGATCCTGCTCCAGATCGCTGGTATGACCCCTTTAACCAGACAGCTGTCTCTTCAGCGTGTCGACAGGAGGGAACCCCCGCAGCCGGTCTCCCCGGGCCATCTTCCTTCGCTGGTCTGTCAGCGCATCGTTCCCGGCCCGTCTTGGCTGTTGCCCCCTCCTTTCCAACGTCTTCTCCAGCTGCTGGTTGTATGAGGAGTTCTGCTCCGGCGAGTCCTGCATCGATCCCATCTCAAGTGCCACCCCCCTGTCCTTCCAGGGAGCCCTCTGTCACCATCCGACAGGAGGAGGAAGGAGCAACGTTCCCTGCAGCAGGCACCATCCTTTCCCCGGGAGACAGGCGAGTACAAGTTCACTTTTTTCCCCTTTACAGTGATTTGTCTTGTCTGACTCCTGGGGGTGAGGTTCGGGGTTTGCAGCCCCCCGAGCCCCCACCACCTGCTGAGATAATTACTAAACCCGCTGCCTCTGTGTCTCCCCCCGTTGAGCGTTCTTTGATGTCAGTCGAGTGTCATCAGATGAGGAGGTGGCCTGTGGTCCTGGAGCAGAAGATTCCAGCCCCGCAGCCACATCAAGGGCAGAGGAGGAGATTGGACTACTGTTTGGAGCCTGCGCCGACGACGAAGTGTCCCCGGGTCTCCACGGATGAGCAGCCCGACCCAGCGGGCCAGGGGCCCCCCGCCACCATGCTGTACGGATTACCAGCGTGGATATCGGCACCGGAGGGTCCTCAGGCTGCTGAAGCCATCGTGCCGGCTGCGGAGTCTGATGCAGCCGAGTGGGAGCCAGAAGACGACCTCCTCCCATCTGAGCCCGGATTGTCGAAGTCCTGGACGGCGTCCGAACTTGAGATCAGGCAAGTGCTCAGTGTTGTCTTTGTTTTTTCTGTTATTGAGCATTTTTGCCTGTCTCTTGGGGAGGCGAGCCGGGCGCAGCCGTCCACTGCATCCGAGCTTGTCTCGCCGGGTTCTGACGCTGCCGGTGTTCTTGATCCCGGTTCTTCATCTTCTTCTTTTTCTGATCCTTTGCCCAAGGTCGCTGGTGCAGAGAGGACGTCAATCGCTGTGCCCGAGGTTCCGGGTTCAGAGTTGGAGGTCAGTACTGGTGCGGCTCTGACCCAATCGGGGTCCGACGCGGGTGCAGCGTCAGCTCAGTCAGAGTTCGTCACCGGAATGGTTCTGACCCAATCAGGGTCCGACGCGGGTGCAGTGTTGGCTCAGCCAGAGTTTGTCACCCAAGTGGTTCTGACCCAATCGGGGTCCGACGCGGGTGCAGCGTCAGTCCAGTCAGGATTTCCTACCGGATTGGCTCCGGCCCTGCCAGCGCCTGTTTGGGTGGGATCCGGAGATGGTGCTGCAGATCCACCGCTGAATAACCCCAAATTAATTCCCTACCCTCGTCATTTTTCTCCCTCCCCCGCATCTGGAACTGCGGGGATTAACCATAGTTGGCCCGGTTCCCCCTGGCTTCTTCCCGCCGTTGGAAGACCGTCGCCATTCTCTCTGCAGTCGTCTTGTTGGTAGGTTGATGCAGGTCGACCACCTGGAAACCTGCTCTTCCCATTTGGCATCCGGGGCCGGCCTCCCGATAAGCAGAACTGTACTTTTGGTGCCCTGGTCCGGCTGCCGGAGGCATGGTCATCCTCGGCCCGGGATTCGGGTAGGCCACCAGAACACGTCCCGCTGCCCCTGTTAGCGGTTTGGATGCTGGGGGCTGGGAGGCCCCCTGAACTGTATATTATGACTGTCATCCTGGTGTGCTTTTTTCCCCTTCTCTCGCCCCTCAGTAGTTTCTGTGATTTTGTTTTTTCTTTTGGACTGAAGTACTCCACAGGTAAGGTCTATGGTGAACGCCGATGTGTGACTTTGACCTTTTGGCCTTGAAGACTGCTGAGTTAATTTGATTTTGTTTGCACTTTCCCTCTGTTTTTGGATCTTCTATGGTTATTTTGAACATCGTGTTTATTACTGCTATTTTGTGTTTAATGAATATATGTACCCTTGTCATGGCAATTCACGTTTTTGAATTACTGTTTAGTGAAATGTTGTCTATCTATTTCATTCCTGATCAAAGAATCCTCAGAGCAGACCTTTTCTTCATCAGACATAATGCCACCATGATTTTTTTTTTTTTTTTTCTTTGTTGGCTGTTGCTAAACACTTGTTGAAGCTTCTACGGTGGATCTTTATTCTGCCAAATAGGGTAGTTGGTCTGATTCAAATGCCAGGAGAATGAAGTTGTTCAGCTTCTGCATTCAGAAGTTTGGCCTTGTTTTTTCTAATCACTCTTAAAATTGGAATTTGAAGTGCAGCCTTTGAGATTCTCGGCCGCTAAGTTTCTTGTTGAACTTTTGCACTCTGACTGTTTTAAGGTGATGGTCACTTCAGCCAGCAGCTTATTTGAATGGCTAAGTACTAGTTCAGCCACATCTGTGTTTGGTTCATAACGGATGTTTTTTTTTGATTTGCTGCTAATTCATGAGTTGAGGTTTTTTTTTTCTGTAACGGTCCGGTAATCCAGCCTTGTCATGACATTTGTATATTGTTAAACTGTTTTTTCTTCGTGATATGTGTTCTTGTATTGTGCAGTTTAGTTTTTTTTTTCTTTTTTCCCTCCCCTGTGAATTTATCTCCTGTTTGCTTTCTGCCCCGGCCTTGTCTTTATTGTGATTCGTGTGGTAGGTTATTGTGTTTTCTTTTCTGAGGTTGATTCTGTCTCCCCTCTGCCTGCTCCCCCATCCACCCGCCCTGGGGTGGGGTGGGGGGTGGATGTTACAGACGTCCGGGAGTCAGCCTTGAGGGGGAAGTACTGTCACACCCGAGCACTATTTTATCTGCGTTTGGGCCACGCACCATTTCTGTCAGGCTTTGACAGCGGTATTGTCATTCTGGCTCCCCGGGCTCTGATTGGTCAAATGCTCGGGAATTCCCCGCTGTCAGAGTCTGAGCAGCTGTGCTGCATTTACGGTCCTTAGCAGCCGGCTTTAAATGCCGGCGCCAGCGACTGCATCTTGTGGCTGTCTTGTCAACTTTCCCGTCAACATTCTCCCAATGTTCATCCACGATTCTCCTTTGATGTAAGTGTGTTTATTGTCGCAGTTATCGTTTGTATTCCTTGCCTTCTTCCTTTGTCTGATGGTGAGCAAGCATTCCTCGTCTCAGCCATCATTGATCATTGTCTTGCTAATGGATAATCTTGCTGCTTAGCCCATGCGGCTAGTTATCTTGTCCTACCCTTGCCTTGAACTATAATAAACTATTGTGCAACTTTACTGGTCTGTGGCGTCTTATGCTGGCTCGTGAGGGCCAGACGTGACAGACACGGGAAGCAGAGGAATCATTTATTGATTTGAAAAATGAACTCTCACATGCAGCTGATTTGGCAGTAGCTTACTACAACAGGTGTTTCTATTTGGATGTTTCTGAAGCAAAACACACAGTAAATGGTGTTCTGTTTCAGAAAATGGGGGGAGAGAGAAGGATACTCCTCTACGTCAGCATAATATTAGACCCAATGGAAAAAAGGCAACCAGCATGCACACGTCATGCAGGAGCGGCAAAAATTTTACAGAAAACAGCTCATGTGGTAATGGGACATCCGTTGACTGTCTTGACCACACACAGTGTAATGGCATATGTGAACTCAGCAACATTCACTCAGACAGACAAGGATGGAAAAAATCCTATCAGCACCACACATCACATACACACATGAAGGAATAAACATGGCAGACCAGATGCTGGATGGACAACCACATGAATGTGAGAAGAGAGTCAGAGAAGATGTGAAGGTGAGAGTAGATTTAGTAGTGACACCATTCACTGAGCCAGATGAGGTACTCTTTACAGATGGATGTTGTTTCAGGCATCCCACAGAAGGATTGAAAGCAGGATATGCAGTAGTGAGACAAAAGGGAAGTGGATTTGAGGAAGTGGTAAATGGGACATTGCAAGACAGACAATCAGCTCAGTTGGCAGAGTTAACAGCAATGATTAAAGCATTGGAGTGGTCAGCAGAAAAAAGAGTGACAATTTACACAGACTCAGCATATGTTGTGGGAGCGATCCAGGTAGAGCTACCTCAATGGATAAGGGCAGGTTTTCTCACAGCATCACAGGTTCACATAAAACATGAAGCAGAAATGAAAAGGTTTGCGGAAGCTATTATGTTACCACAGAAAGTAGCAGTGGTAAAGTGCAAAGGGCATGACAAAATAGGTACAAAGGTGGCAAAAGGAAATCATGAGGCAGATAAGGCAGCAAAAAAGGCAGCAGGATACCAGCCACTGCTAATACTGACACAGACAGGAAGGGAGGTTCAGGATATTCTGCCACAGATTGATGTAAATACAGTATGTTAATAGACAAACAGAGGAAAGCGTCTCCTGAAGAAAAAACAGCGCCACAGAAAAAGGAGGGTTGTGGAGACCACAAGACGGTAGACCAGTGTTACCACCAGGAATCAGAGAAAATGTGCTACATGAAGCACATGGGTTAGCACCTGTAGGAGCTAGACAGACATTTGAGTCACTGGTGGCACCCATTCCTCCCAGATATGATTTGAAATTTTGTAAAAAGTTGCACAGTTTGTGTTTCACACAAACCAAAACATACAATGAAATCTCACCAAGGTCACTTTCCACTGCCGACATTGCCAGGTCAGGAGATAATCATAGATTACACTGACATGGTTGAGAGAATCAGGGGATACAGATATCTCCTAGTTGCAGTGGATACATTTACAGGATGGCCAGAAGCTTATCCTGCAAAGAAAGAAGACAGTAAGGCAGTGATCAAATTTTTGATAAATCAGCATATCCCTACTCACGTGTTTCCCAAGAGAATCAGATCAGATAATGGGACACATTTCAAAAATCAGGACCTACAAAAAGTGGAAAAAATGTTAGGTCTGAAACATTCATTTGGAACAGTTTATCATCCTCAATCTCAGGGCAAGGTTGAGAGAATGAATCAAAATATTAAGGTAAAGCTCGCGAAGATCTGTAGCCAGACAGGAATGAACTGGTTAGATGCTTTGCCTATTGCACTCTTGACTGTTAGAAGTTCTGTTAACAGCATAACAGGTTTCACTCCCTATGAACTTTTAACAGGTCGTCAGTTCCCGGGACCGGGAGCTGGATTGCAGCTGTGTGAGGAAGAAGGACCCAAGATGGGCTACAAACCATTCTATGATCAACTTAGAGCTCTTGTGTTAGCTTTCTCACAACAGGTGCAGGAGAGGAAGGAGTCAGGAGCGACAACTGATCCACCAGAACCCCATACAACAGAGTGGGTTCTCCTGAAGTCCATCAAGAGGAAATGGTCAGAACCAAGGTGGACAGGACCATTTCAAGTGGTGGAAAGAACTTCACATACAGTGAGGTTAAAAGGTAAAGGGGACACATGGTATCACTGGAGCATGTGCACACCCACTGAGGAACCAGGAAGAACATTGGATAACATCAGAAAGGACTTAAAGGACAGTAACCAGTGACTTTTTATACGATAAGAGTGCTTTGTAGTCATTTATTGCTGAAGGGTTTTATCATTTGCTTGCCAATAAGTATCAGACGCATCATATAATCAGTAATTAGTGAACTGTGTAATTGCATAACTGTGTGATTGTATGGTGAATGGCCTCCGGCATAAATAATCCCCTGGATGGATGGCTGGAGGGAATGTTTGGAAAATGGAAAAATGTGATTGTCTCTATAGTCATATCCATTGTGAGTATCATCGCTATCTTTGCTTTTTGTGGATGCTGTTGTATACCTTGTATTAGATCTCTTTGCCTCAGGGTCATCACCACTGCTGTGGAAGCAAACAACCTCCACCATATCAAATGCCATTATTAAGAACTGATGGATCGATTGAGAATGGAATGGAATCAGATAAGGATGATGATGAGGATAACTGTGACATGGCTTTGAGTGCCTAAAGGGATTGAAGTATTGGTGTCATTATAGATGAGACCAAAAGGGGGAAACTGATGGGTAAAGTGATCAATATAATTATATATAACAGTTGTCTGTGTGACTCAAAATATGTGTGCTCTGCTTATGCTTAGGTAATATAACCAATATACCACAATGGAAATATATTGCCAACTGTGTGGCTCATTATCTGCAAAAAGGGAGTGTGGGGCTGCACGGTGGCACAGTGGTTAGCACTGCGGCAGCACAGTTTACCCTCGGCCGGGGGATCGCGGGGATCATGAGATTGAGGGTTCGATCCCTGCCCCTGGCCAACAGCGATCTGTGTGGAGTTTGCATGTTCTCCCTGTGTTGCGTGGGTTTACTCCGGGATTTCTCCGGTTTCCTCCTGCATGCCAAAAACATGCAGGTTAGGGATAAGGGGCACTTGCGCACGCAGCAACCGGCAGCTGGTGGCTTGTCACCAGACTGCAAAACAAATCTACCTACGGGTACAAAATAAGTACAAAACTGTGATATCCTACCGTGTAGCAATGATCACACTTGAGTTATTTCTTTGGCTAACTCTGC
>CM035844.1:264442153-264457472 GCA_020510985.1 Pholidichthys leucotaenia | reverse complement strand
TTGAACATGGGAAGCACTTGGGTAAGGATTCCAACCACTACGTCTCGAGTATCCTCTTTGTCCTTCATTGGGAGGCCGATTAGCCAAAGGTTCCACCTCCATTTGCATCAGGCCTGCTCCAGACAAAGCTGTTTGAGTGTCACCTTTTCTCTTTGCAAGTGAGCCATCTGTTGATTCATTTTGTCAATTTCCACTTTATTTTCTTTCACTGTTTGCATCGTAGCCTCCATTTTCTCTTCAAACCTTATCAGTCTTTCATCTTGGTTGTCAAATCTTTTGATTAAGGTTTGAATAGCCTCCAGGATAACCTTGCTAGCAGCCTCATTTGGGTACTTGCATTCTTTTTTGTTCTTCCTCTTTATTTTCTTAGGGTTCAGGTTCAGCACCAGTGTATGCTTGTGTGAACTGTCTGCAGTTTCTTCGTCCATAGTTTCAGTGCCTGCTGCTCCCTCAGCCACTGGCGTAGCTAGGTTGTAGTCGTGGTCTGTTAGCATCTTAGCTTTATAACAAAAACTTTAGTCTTCTTTTTTGCCAAATTTGGGGAAATTACAATGTCAGACCAGTTAATTAGTGACTACTGGTATCTTATCTTAGAAAAGGACAAAAGAAGCAGAGCAGCGGTATAAAACATACAAAAATAAGTTGACATATATAATAAGATGTAGAAAAAGAGACTATTACAGTAAAGAACTGGAGAAAAACAGAGACAATATTAAAAATACATGGACAATACTTAACAATATTCTTGGAAATAAAAACAGAAATACAAGCTACCCAACCGATTTTTCTAAAAATAAAACGACTCAGAGTGTGAATGCAGTCTCACCTGCAGATGAATTTAATAACTCTTCTGTTAACACTGGTCCTAATTTGGCTTGAGAAATACCCATTACAGCACCTACAGGCGAAACAATAAGCAAAAACACTGCTATAAAAGACTCCATTTTCATTAAGAACACAGACGAGAGAGAGGTCATTGAAATTGTTAAATCGTTTAAAAGTAAAACATCTACGGACTGTGATGGTATTGACATGCTCTTAGTCAAAACTATTATTGAATGGTTAGTGAAACCACTGACGTATATCGGTAACCTGTCTCTCCAAACAGGTATATTTCCCAATGCAGAATCAGAATCAGAATCAGAATCAGATTTATTGCCAAGCACATTTACAAGTAAACAAGTAAACATACGAGGAATTTTACTTGACATTGGGCGCGCACGAAAGGCGCATCCCAATGACGCGGCAGCCATGAAAGGCGCCTGTCATATAGGGGGGGGGTGAAGAGGGGGGAGGGGGGAAAGATAGGGAAAAACACAATAGGAGAGAGAAAAAAGCATTGTTGATCAAAATAGAGCTCATTTTATGACCAAAATTTTGATTACAAGAAAAAAACTCTCAAATGCACAATTAGCAGACAATAGATCACACAATGACAAAGCAGTAGTTGAGAGAGTCAGTGTATTGTGAATATATATCAGTAATTGTGTCAGTAGTGTAATGTTGAATGCGAGTGTAGGTGTGTCAATTGCTAGTGAACAGCAGAGGGCACCTCCTGGCAGTGGATAGATGTTAAAGTCATGTGATCTAAACAGTCTGGAGTCTCTCGCTCTGCTTGCAGATGGTAAATTGTCACATGGTGCACTGTCCTTGAGCGTTCATCTGTTGAAACAATAACAACTGTGTCTTGTTTGGGTTAGCAGGCAGAGCCCCTCCTTCCGCTTATCTTCGTCAGGAGGAATGTAAACACGGGGCACCAAAGACAAGGTCAAATCAAATCAGCACAGTGCACTCAGAGAATAGAATTTTTCCTCACCCGTGCAATTCTGTGCTTTCATAATTTCTATGTGCAGGCTTAAGCTTTTTTCCATGGAGAGCACAGGGCTCCAGATGTATTCCTCCACTGAATCACTGTCATTCAGTTCACCGTTTGCCGCTACTCGTGCCCTCCCCAACTGGTCGAATTTGATGAAGGAGCTTGCCGGGTCCGCTTTGATCAGCTCTCTCACCTTCCTTCAATTTCTGATGTATCAGGGAACTTCACAGCCAAAAATAGAAGTCCTGAGATCATAACCAATAATGTTTCCACAGACGCATGAATTCCAATGTCCATGAGTCTCCTCACAGGTTTCAATTCTTGGGCTCCCCCTTGACCCGATTCTTGTTGAAAAATAGTGACAATAGCACATTTAAGCCGCTTCCAAATCCATAATTTCCGTTTAGATTAAGATTCAGCAGGAGAAGAGCGACTAAACACAGACAAAAACGCAACATTGCAAAGCTGGGAATAGGTCAGGAAGGCAGACGAGAGGAGGGAAGAAAAATGCGACTGCTCTCTCTCAAGGCAAGAAGACTGTGTCAATGAAAATAGCTAAAGTAATTCCGATATACAAGACGGGTGACAGAGGGGAATTCTCAAACTACAGACCAATTTCACTATTGCCGCAATTTTTCAAGATACTTGAAAAAATATTCTATGAGAGAGTTGACAACTTCATACTGAAGAATAATTTATTGTGTGAGCAGCAATATGGGTTCAGACACAAGAGGACAACTGCATTTGCTCTAATGGAATTTATAGAAAAAATATCAACTGCCATTGAAAATAAAGAGTATTCAGTTGGGGTATTCCTGGATCTTAAAAAAGCATTTGATACAGTGGATCATAATTTATTATTAAAGAAACTACAGAATTGTGGTATTAGGGGGGTAGCACTGTCCTGGTTATGTAGTTACTTAAAGAATAGATATCAGTATGTATGTGTTGGTAACAAAAACTCACAGTTACTGAAGGTTACTTGTGGAGTCCCACAGGGTTTAGTTTTGGGGCCATTGTTATTCAACATGTATATAAATGATATATGTAAAGTTTCAGAAAAAATGGATTTAATATTGTTTGCCGACAATACTAATTTATTATGCAGTGGAAGCAATTTGGAACAACTTTTGGATAAACTCGGAAAGGAATTAGGAAAGCTTAAACTGTGGTTTGATTCAAACAAATTAATGCTCAATTTAAGAAAGACAAAATTTATAGTTTTTAACAACCATCACAACAACTTAGTATCTAAACTCAGTCTAAATGGTGTAGAGATTGAAATGGTATCCGAAACTAAATTTCTTGGAGTAATAATTGATAATAAACCGTGTTGGAAGTCACATATTAATTATATTAAAGGTAAAATATCCAAATCAATTGCAATACTACACAGAGTGAAATATTTGCTGAATCAACCCACACTATATACCTTGTATCATTCATTAATACTCCCATACATGACATATTGTACTGAAGTATGGGGAAACACATATAAAACAAACATATATGCAGTCTTTATGGTTCAGAAGAGAGCTATTAGAATAATAAACAAAGCTGCTTACAGGGAACCAACAAACCCACTTTTTCTTAAATTAAAAGCTCTCAAGTTGAAAGATCTGGTTGACTTTAAAACTGCAGTAATAATGTTTAAAGTGAAGAATCTATCACTGCCCGCAAATATCCAAAAGTTGTTTCAAATAAGGGAGAAACTGTCACAACTCGCTCCCGCCTGTCATCCGCTCCAGCCGTGCGCACACCTGTGCTTCATTAGGCTGCCTCTATTTAACCTGCTCTGCCTGCAGCCTCGGCCTGGAGCCATCAGCTCATCTCCATGCTCAAGCTCTGCGTTTGCCTACTCCTCTTGGCCAACGCCGCTACTCGTCATCCTCACGTAAGATTATCACTTACCTGCTTTCCAAGATCTTCCCCGGTGCATAGGTGGATCCTCCCGGCGGCGGAAGAATCCCTTCATCGCCTCACCTCTTCAGTCTCTCCCCGTCGAGTGCAGCAGGGCGCTGTTTCCCAGGCGGGAGCATTTCTTGCCAACGTCAGCCACCAAGACATCTGCAAGTAAGCCACATTACAACTTTCATCACTTCGCCGTGATAATTGCTCATCCACTGTCCTCTGCTCTGTCCTCAGGGTTGCCTGGCTGTACGGTGTTCTGTTCTGCCCTCGGTGCTCTCCAGTCCCCAAGAAGACATTCACATTCCTCACTCACGCACTCATACACCTGTTGTTGAATAAAACTCTTAAATCTCACCCGAGCCTGCGTGTGTGTTTCCTGGGCCAGATAACATGTCAGTACGGCTCCAGCACAGCGGCCCAGCGAACAGCGGGTACGTACGCCGGCTCTCCAACCTCGAGGCTTGGGTGGACTTAATTGTTCATCAACAGCAGGTCAATGGTTAGCTCAATCAGCTAACCACCATTACTAACCGGTTGGACCGCCTTGATCCTCCGCAGGCGCTCCCTCCGTCCCAGCTTGGCGGGTCAGTTCCTCCCGCTCCCCAAGCCAGCTCTTCTGCCCCGGGTCCGCCGACCCGTCTCACTCCTATTCCCACCCCCGCGCGCTTCAGCGGAAAGCTTGGCGGAGCGCGGGGGTTTATTCTGCTGTGTGAGACGGTGTTCCAGCGCATGCCCGGGGACTTCCCGTCAGACCAAAGCCGAACTGGGTACATTTCTAATCTTCTGGAAGGGCGAGCGTTAGCCTGGGCTTACGCCGTTATGGCGAAGCCCAGCTACACAACCTTGACCTACAGTGGGGTAAAAAAGTATTTAGTCAGCCACCAATTGTGCAAGTTCTCCCACTTAAAAGATGAGAGAGGTCTCCAATTTTCATCATAGGTATACCTCAACTATGAGAGACAAAATAAGAAAAAAAAATCCAGAAAATCACACTGAAGGATTTTTAATGAATTAATTTGTAAATTCCTCAGTAAAATAAGTATTTGGTCAATAACAAAAGTTCATCTCAATACTTTGTTATATACCCTTTGTTGGCAATGAAAGAGGTCAAACGTTTTCTGTAAGTCTTCTCAAGGTTTTCACACACTGTTGCTGGTATTTTGGCCCATTCCTCCATGCAGATCTCCTCTAGAGATAAGATAAGATAAGATAAGATAAGATAAGCCTTTATTAGTCCCACAACGGGGAAATTCCAGGATTGCAACAGCACAGGGATAGCAACACTCAGAGCAACAATCAGAAGGCAAGAAAAAAAAAAACAAGCAAGCAAGAGCAGCTAATATACATATGTACATATTACTATAAAATATATATATACACACACACACACACAGACACAGTGCAGAGCATTGTAGCTGGATGGAATAAATATATGAATATATGAACACACAGTGCAGAGCATTGTAGCTAGATGGAATAAATATGTAAATATATAAACACCCACAGTACGGAGCATTGCAGCTAGGTGGAATAAATATGCAAGTATATAAACACACACAGTGCGGAGCAATGTAGCTAGATGGAATAAATATATAGATATATAAATATAAACACACCCCGTGCTGAGCATTGTAGCTAGATGGAATAAATATATAGATATATAAATATAAACACACCCAGTGCAGAGCATTGTAGCTAGATGGAATAAATATGTAAATATATAAACACACACAGTGCAGAGCATTGTTGCTAGGTGGGATGAAACAGCATAACCGTCTATTTAGTTATCCTACATGGTATGATGGGGCTGTCGCTGGGCAACACAGACTTTCAACTCCCTCCAAAGATTTTCTATGGGGTTGAGATCTGGAGACTGGCTAGGCCACTCCAGGACCTTGAAATGCTTCTTACGAAGCCACTCCTTCGTTGCCCGGGCAGTGTGTTTGGGATCTTTGTCATGCTGAAAGACCCAGCCACGTTTCATCTTCAATGCCCTTGCTGATGGAAGGAGGTTTTCACTCAAAATCTCACGATACATGGCCCCATTCATTCTTTCCTTTACACGGATCAGTCGTCCTGGTCCCTTTGCAGAAAAACAGCCCCAAAGTATGATGTTTCCACCCCCATGCTTCACAGTAGGTATGGTGTTCTTTCTCCTCCAAACACGACAAGTTGAGTTTTTACCAAAAAGTTCTATTTTGGTTTCATCTGACCATATGACATTCTCCCAGTCCTCTTCTGGATCATCCAAATGCTCTCTAGCAAACTTCAGACGGGCCTGGACATGTACTGGCTTAAGCAGGGGGACACGTCTGGCACTGCAGGATTTGAGTCCCTGGCGTCGTAGTGTGTTTCTGATGTAGCCTTTGTTACTTTGGTCCCAGCTCTCTGCAGATCATTCACTAGGTCCCCCCATGTGGTTCTGGGATTTTTGCTCACCGTTCTCGTGATCATTTTGACCCCATGGGGTGAGATCTTGCGTGGAGCCCCAGATCGAGGGAGATTATCAGTGGTCTTGTATGTCTTCCATTTTCTAATAATTGCTCCCACAGTTGATTTCTTCACACCAAGCTGCTTACCTATTGCAGATTCAGTCTTCCCAGCCTGGTGCAGGTCTACAATTTTGTTTTTGGTGTCCTTTGACAGCTCTTTGGTCTTGGCCATAGTGGAGTTTAGAGTCTGATTGTTTGAGGTTGTGGACAGGTGTCTTTTATACTGATAACGAGTTCAAACAGGTGCCATTAATACAGGTAATGAGTGGAGGACAGAGGAGCCTCTTAAAGAAGAAGTTACAGGTCTGTGAGAGCCAGAAATCTTGCTTGTTTGTAGGTGACCAAATACTTATTTTCCACCATAATTTGCAAATAAATTCTTTAAAAATCCTTCAATGTGATTTTCTGGATTTTTTTTTCTCATTTTGTCTCTCATAGTTGAGGTATACCTATGATAAAAATTGGAGACCTCTCTCATCTTTTAAGTGGGAGAACTTGCACAATTGGTGGCTGACTAAATACTTTTTTGCCCCACTGTATACCCAGTTCGTGCAAGATTTTTTTAAGGTCTTTGACCACTCAGATAGCGATAACGTATTGGCCGAGTGGCTACTTGGCCTTCGCCAGGGTAGCCGCTTGGCGGCTGACTACGCAGTCGACTTCCGGGTGGCGGCGGAAGAGGTTGGTTGGTGCGATGCCGCCCTTTGCAGCCTATTCCTTCGCAGTTTAAACTCTAATTTGCGGGATGAACTGGCCTGCCGGGACCACCCGGATCGGCTGCCAGAATTAATTTCTTTAGCCATCAGTTTAGATAACAGGCTGAGGGAGCGGGCCGCCGGGCGGAAATCATTCAGCCGCTCGCGCGGAGCTCTCACCCGCGCTCCTCAGTCTCGCCCCCCTGGCGTTGCCTCCTCCGGAGGTCGCCGACGATGCTGATGCTATGATCATCGGGCAGGCTAGACTTCCTTTAGCGGAGAAACAGCGCCACCGGGAGCTGGGTCTCTGCATGTATTGCGGAGACGACCAGCATCTCTTGGAAGCCTGCCCGGTGAAGCCAAAAGGGGAAGTCCGCGAGTCGCTGTAGGGGGCCTCGCGGACGTAACCCAGTCAGATCCCCTCTCTAAAGGTCAGATCCCAATTAGACTTGGGCTGCACGGTGGCGCAGTGGTTTAGCACTGTGGCAGCACAGTTTACCCTCGGCCGGGGGATTGCGGGAATCATGAGACCGTGGGCTCGATCCCAGCTCAATCCCAGCCCCCGACCAACAGTGAGCTGTGGCCGCAGACTGGAGACAGGTTCCCAAACAAAAGGTGCTCCAAGCTAGGATGCAACCGGTCTGCCAATCAAAAACAGGGTTGTGGAGGCGTAGCCATGGGTAGCCTAAGATGATGGGCGCCGCAGAGGTGGGAAGGACATAAAAGCTAAGGTCCTCACGATGATTGCCGGAGATGATGACGGGAATGGGCTTAGTCTTATGAGTGACCAGAGAGTGGCCTCTCTGCAGTCCCGCCGGAGTTTCACGACCTGGGTCCTGTGTTCAGCGAGTCTAAGGCACTGTCCCTCCCACCCCATCGCCCTTATGACTGTGCCATCGATCTCCTGCCGGGGGCGCCTCTTCCATCTGGCCGCCTTTACAGCCTGTCTGCCCCGGAACGGGAGGCCACGGACACCTATATTCGGGAATCCCTCAGTGGAGTCATTCGCCCCTCTTCGTCCCCCCTGGGTGCTGGGTTCTTTTTTGTGGCAAAGAAGGACGGGTCCTTAAGGCCATGTATTGGCTTTAGAGCCCTTAACAACATCACAGTGAAGGATTGTTATACTCTGCCGCTGATGGACTCGGCCTTCAATTCCCTCCAGGGGCGTCCTGGTTCTCCAAGTTGAACCTCTGCAACGCTTATCACCTCGTCTGGATCCGGGAGGGTGACGAGTGGAAGAGGGCCTTCCAAACGCCCAGCAACCACTTTGAATACCTTGTCATGCCGTTTGGGCTCACCAATGCTCCCGCCGTTTTCCAACGCTTAATCAATGATGTTCTTCGTGATTTTCTGGGGGTCTTCGTTTTCGTCTACCTGGATGATATTCTGTTCTTCTCCCGATCTCGGGAGGAGCATCTTGTCCACGTGAGGCGGGTCCTTCAACGCCTTTTGGAGAATAAGCTGTACGTCAAAGCTGAAAAGTGCGAATTCTTCATAATACAACCTCCTTCCTGGGCTTTATTGTCTCGCACAATCAGCTCCTCCCCAACCCGGCTAAGGTTAAAGCGTGTGGTCGAGTGGCCCACCCCCTCCTCGAGGAAGCAGGTTGAGCAATTCTTGGGGTTCGCTAATTTTTACCGTCGCTTTGTTCCAGGGTACACTCCTTCCAATTCCCAGTCCCCCTCTGACCCACCTCACCTCGCCTAAGGTGCACTTCCAGTGGACAACGGAAGCGGAGACCGCCCCTTCGAGACCCTAAAAAAGATTTCGCATCCTCCCGGGACCTCACTCTTGTGGATCCAGTGCTGCAGTGCTTTGTCGAGGTGGATGCGTCTGACACTGGGGTCGGGGTGGTTTTGTCTCAGCTCTCCCGCCGGACGGGGAACTGCGCCCCTGCGCTTTCTTCTCCAAGCGGCCTTTCCTTGGCCGACTGTAATTATGACATTGGCGACAGAGAGCTCCTGGCCGTGAAGCTCGCACTGCAGGAGTGGCGCACTGGTTGGAGGGGGCAGCTCAGCCTTTCGTGGTCTGGACCGACCATAAGAACTTGGAATACATCAGGACGGCCCAAGCGCACTGAATGCCCGCCAGGCACGCTGGGTCGCTGTTCTTTGCTAGGTTCAGATTCACTATCACTTACCGCCCGGGGTCCAAAACTAAGAAGTCAGACGTATTGTCCAGACAGTTCGCCCCAGAAGCACCGGAAAGAGGAGGGTCCCATACCATTGTTCCTGCTTCGTGCGTCGTGGGGGCTGTTACCCTGGTCCATCAGAGACAAAGGTCCTGAAGGCGTTGGAATCCGAACCTGACCCTGGCGGTTGGGCCAGCGGAGGAGACTATTTGTGCCTTCATCGGTCCGAGGTGACGTCATTCACTGGGCACATACCCTCAAAGCTCGCTTGCCATCCTGGTGTCTCCCGGTCGGTGAATCTCCTACAGCGGTCTTTTTGGTGGCCCCGGGCTCCGGAGAGGACATCTCCAACTACGTACGCACCTGCCTCAGTGTGCCATGAATAAGTCGTCCAACTCTCCCCCCTGCGGGTCTTCTCCACCCCCTGCCGGTCCCCGGTAGGCCCTGGTCACAAATTGCCCTGGACTTTGTCACCAGCCTGCCCGTCTCCAACTCATATAATGCCATCTTGACCATTGTGGACCGGTTCTCCAAGGCTGCCCACTTTGTGCCTCTCCCCGGGCTCCCCTCGGCGCGCGAGACTGCCGATCTTTTGGTGCAGCATGTGGTCAGGCTGCCTTGGCAATCCCAGCTGACATCATCTCTGATAGGGGGCCACAATTTGTGTCCAAAGTCTGGAAGAGCTTCTGCAACGCTCTGGGAGCCACGGTTAGCCTGTCTTCGGGACATTCATCCACAGTTTAATGGGCAGTGCGAAGCGCACCAACCTGGAGCTGGAGCGCTCTGCGCTGCGTCACCTCCTCCATCCCCTCTTCCTGGAGCACTCATCTTCCCTGGGTGGAGTATGCCCATAACTCCCCACCTTGTCTTCAGCCATTGGGATGTCCTCCTTTCGGGCATCCCTAGGTTATGACCCCCCACTGTTCCCTGAGGAAGAGGGTGAGGTGGCAGTCCCCTCCATCCAGGCCCACCTGAGACGGTGTCGATGGCTATGGACCAAGACGCGCCAGGCCCTGTTACGCACGGCAACGCGCAACTCCAACTCTGCTAATCGCCGCAGGAGGTCCGCGCCGCGCTACCAGGTGGGTCATCAAGTATGGTTGTCAGCCCACAATATTAACCTGAAGGGGGAAAAGAAGAAGCTGACTCAACGCTTCGTGGGACCTTACTCTGTAACTAAGGTAGTCAACCCGGTGGCTGTGCGTTTGGCTCCCCCCCCCACCCCATGTTCATCCCACTTTTCATGTGTCTCAGGTCAAACCTGTGGTGTCTAATCCTCTCTGTCCCCCTCCTCCCCCGAGGCGCCGCCCCCTCCTAGAATGATCAATAGACTCCTGGCTTGGAGCATCACTGCTATCTTGGACTCCCGACGTCGGGGCCGGGGGTTGCAGTATTTGGTGGACTGGGAGGGTTATGGCCCGGAGCACAGACGCTGGGTGCGCACCTCCATCGTGCTGGACGAGCAACTCGTTGAGGAGTTCCACCGGGCGCACCCGGACAAGCCAGCACCAGGAGGCGCTGCTCGGGGGGGAGTACGTCACAACTCGCTCCCACCTGTCATCCGCTCCAGCCGTGCGCACACCTGTGCTTCATTAGGCTGCCTCTATTTAACCTGCTCTGCCTGCAGCCTCGGCCTGGAGCCGTCAGCTCATCTCCATGCTCAAGCTCTGCGTTTGCCTACTCCTCTTGGCCAACGCCGCTACTCGTCATCCTCAGGTAACATTATCACTTACCTGCTTTCCAAGATCTTCCCCTGTGCACAGGTGGATCCTCCCGGTGGCGAAAGAATCCCTTCATCGCCTCACCTCTTCAGTCTCTCCCCGTCGAGCGCAGCAGGACACTGTCTCCCAGGCGGGAGCATTTCTTGCCAACGCCAGCCACCAAGACATCTGCAAGTAAGCCACATTACAACTTTCATCACTTCGCCGTGATAATTGCTCATCCACTGTCCTCTGCTCTGTCCTCAGGGTTGCCTGGCTGTACGGTGTTCTGTTCTGCTCTTGGTGATCTCCAGTCCCCAAGAAGACATTCACATTCCTCACCCACGCACTCATACACCTGTTGTTGAATAAAACTCTTAAATCTCACCCGAGCCTGCATGCGTGTTTCCTGGGCCAGATAACATGTCAGAAACAATATCATTTCAGAGGAACATGTATATTTCAAAAACCTTCAGTGAGAACTACCACCAAGCAACACTGTGTTTCAGTGCAAGGAGTCAGATTATGGAACAATTTTGGACCTGAATTAAAATCATGTACAACGCTTGGACAATTTAAACAAAAACTAAAGGAAGAAATACTCCAAACATATATACAAGAGGACATATAAAATCACATAAGGATTGTCATATCCAGTCTGCGTTGTGTTGTAGCTTAGTTTTTTGTCACATTTTGTCTTCGCTTTATTCTGAATTGTAATCGCTCTTGTTTTGTTTTTCTTTTGAATTCTTGGATGGAATATGGGTGGGCAATATAAGCTGCGTCTTCAGACATCACCCATTTCGGATAACTTATGTTGAACTGTATAATCAGAGGAGTTATTGTCTAATTTGACCTTGTTGGATTTTCTTCCCCCTTTGTTCTTCCCCCTTTGAGGGCGCATTCTCGTCGCGCCCTCCGTCAGTACCCGGGCTTGCCCGGGGAAGCTAATGATCCTACCAGCAGACTAAATTCGAAGAGACGACGCCTCTGTGCCAAGTCAAAGAAGAATCCTAGTCACAGTCCTGAAGCCGAAAGCAAACAGCCCCGAGAGCACTCTGTGGTAGGATCTGCCCTTCGCATATTACAACTAAACGTTGAGGGCCTATCTGCAACATTCGATTGATGTAATCTGCCTCCAAGAGACTCATATTGGCACAACGGAAGCTGGCTGCTACACCATCAAAGGCTTTGACCTCCTGTGCTATGTTCCACATGCTAAACATGGACGTGCCACCTATGTGCGTTCTGACACAGTTGAAGCAAATCACCTGATAGCAACACATTTCTCAGACACCATAACCTTTGGTGGCTTCCATATTGTCAATGTGTACAAGCCCCCTAGTGCCAACTGGGATCTGCAGGTCTTACCCACCCTACCCCACCCTGCCATCTATGTGGGGGACTTTAACAGCCATCACCCTGACTGGGGGTACCCAGCAGTGGACAGTGATGGGGAGGCACTTTCAGACTGGGCATCTAGAAATGACCTCGCTTTGATATACGACCCCAAACAAAGAGGAACCCTCCACTCTGCTAGGTGGAAGAAGGACTATTCTCTTGACCTGTGCTAGGCCAGCTCTTTGAATGGGGCGCCATATCCTACACAGATCCTCATTCTTGATGATTTTCCACACAGCCAACACCGGCCCCAGCTTGTACACATTGGCCTACAACTTCCAGTCATAAACAGCCGAAGGAAGATGCGCTGGAACTTCTACAAAGCCAACTGGAAGAAATTCAGTGAAACTCTGGACCGGAGTGTTGTTACCATCCCACCCCACACCATCACTGTAGATGAAGCATACAACCGCTTCTGCGGCGCAATCTTCAAGGCTGCCCATACTGCAATCCCACGAGGCTACCGACCCCTCTATGTCCCATGTTTGGACAGAGAAAGCGCTGCCCTCCTACAATCCTATCAAACATCAGGGGACCCAGAGATAGCAGACTATCTCATTGAATCGCTAAATACAGCCCGGCGAAAGAAATGGGAGGAGACAGTTGCTGACCGGAGCTTTACCCACTCTAGCAGGAAGTGTTGGAGCCTCATCCGTCGCCTAGGAGCTACACAGAAGCCCCCTAGCCAAAGCCAAGCATCTGTCACACCCAACCAAGTTGCATCCCACCTACTGACTATCACCAAAGCACCCCAAGACAAAGTCACCAGAAGAGCAGTTACAACTGAGCTAAAAAACACCAAAAAATGCCTGCAGAGGAAACGAACCCTGAACCCTTCGAGGCTGCTGAACTGGAGAAAGTCCTACAGGGCCTGAAATGTGGAAAGGCAGCAGGATACGATAACATCTTCCCAGAATTCATGAAAAATCTTGGCCCCTGAGCCCTAACCTGGTTGACACAATTCTACACAAGGATCACACAAACAAACTCGATCCCAAAGAAATGGCGGACAGCAAAGGTCATTGCCATTCCAAAACCTGGCAAAGACCACAAACTACCAGCAAGCTACCGCCCAATCTCCCTACTCAGCGTTCCTTACAAAATCATGGAGCGCCTAATATTGCAACGTATTTCCCCAGGAATAGAGGAAATTCTTTGTGTGGATCAAGCAGGTTTCCGCAAGGACCGCAGTACAGGAGAACAAGTACTGGCCCTAACCACCTTCATCGAAAATGGCTTCGAGAGCAGACTGAAGACAGGGGCTGTGTTTCTCGATCTTACAGCCGCCTATGATACGGTCTGGCACAAAGGCCTCCTCCTGAAACTTATAAAGGCGATCCCTGCTTGGGCAACAGCAATTATTAAAACCTTGCTGACCAACCGAAGGTTCAGAGTCCACCTCGGTCAGAACACAAGTGCATGGAGAATGCAGAAAAACGGACTCCCACAAGGCTCAGTTCTAGCTCCAACTCTGTTCAACCTCTACATAAACGACCTGCCCACTACAAAATCCCGCAAATCCATCTATGCAGACGACATCTGTTTGGCACTCCAAGCACCAGACTTTGAGCCACTGGAACGGGTGCTCAAGGAAGATCTTGCCAAACTGGACCAGTTCTGCCAAATCTGGCGCCTAAAACCAAGCCCAGCAAAAACCGTCTCCAGTGTATTCCATCTCCACAATGTAAAAGCTGCCAGAGAACTAAACATCCACCTGAGCAGACTCAAGCTTAAGCATGCCCCAAATCCAACCTACCTTGGAGTGACCCTTGATAGGACCCTATCCTTCAAGGAACATCTAAAGGGGACGGCTGCTAAGGTGAAGGTACGAAACAACCTGCTCTGCAAGCTCGCTGGTGCAAAATGGGGGGCGGCAGCCTCCACCCTGCGCACCTCAGCACTGGCCCTTTCATACTCTGTAGCAGAATATTATGCCCCTGTCTGGTCCAGGTCATCTTACACACACCACGTAGACACCCAGCTCAACACAACCATGAGAACTATAACTGGAACAATCCGCTCAACACCACTCCCCTGGCTCCCTGTACTGTCAAACATAGCCCCTCCACACATCCGGCGAGCAGCATTAACTCAAAGGATTCTCCAAAAAGTTAAAGATTCTCCTCACTTACCAATCCATGCAGATATCTACACCCCACCCATTGCCCGACTTTCATCCAGACGGCCGATTTGGAAAAACCCTCCCCCAGCTGACTTTACCATCCAGACAGCTTGGCAAGTGGAATGGGAGACCAAGGAGGTCCCAAACAAACACCTGGTGACAAACCCCAACCAACAGGTCCCGGGCACCAACCTCCCAAGGTGACAGTTGTCTACACTTAATCGCTTCAGGACTGGACATGGCCCCTGCTTGGCCAGCCTTCACAGATGGGGCAGTAGCCCTAGCCCACTGTGCGCATGTGGAGAGGAGCAAACAATGGAACACATCATAGAGGCTTGCCCGCTCCAAAGACTGGAAGGAGGATTACACACCCTCCATACAGCAAACCAGGAGGCAACTGCTTGGCTTAAGGACTTTGCATTCGCTAAATAATTATTCTGTTTCTTTTAATCTGTACTTTTATCTATCCGAAATAAAGATTCATTCATTCATTCATTCATTCATCTTATATATATTTGCTTTGCTTTCTCTTAAGCAATAACTTTAGGACCAAAATAAGTCAATTTCTCCGGAGCCTGCAAAAATTGAACTACTCACTCCGCCATCTTTGTTTTCCCCCCAGGTAGCAACACCTACGCCACAACATGGGTCTTGTCGAGGCAGTGTAAGATGGCGGCCAGCGAAGATGTGGGATTTTGTGCTCAAGACCAAGTTTTCAGCTTTCAGCTCTCTCGACAGCTTTTTGAGCTGTTCGTGAGTCAGGAATGTTTGGAAGGTGTTTGCCTTGTCTCCACGCCTAGTCCTGGAGGAGGACACATTACCAAATCTGTGGTTTTGGTGAAAAATGTCAAGCACTGTAGCAACGTGGCCTGGTGACATCTTGCTAGCCAGTTCAAGACGACATACGTAAATTGCTGCCACCATGCCCTCGCCTGAGCAAGGTGTCAAACGTAAAGATAAAGAGAAGAACCTCCCTACTACAAGACTTTCACCAAAAGGTACCGAAGCTGTGCTGACTAATGCCCAGACCTGCTCTTCACCTGCAGCCCAC